>PVIW01004175.1:0-141432 GCA_004026585.1 Noctilio leporinus | reverse complement strand
ATTGGCAGCAATCCCTTTCCTGATGCTGCCTCTTTTTCTTGGTCAGGACTTTACAGTCTATAGTCTATATTCTAGCCGGTCTTGGCGCGTGGCAGGGCCTCTGATTGTCGCAGTAGGGCTGATTCTGAGTGTCCGCCCCCAGGTAGGCTGGGCCTTCAGCAGCCTGGCTGGGTTTTAGGGCTACTGGTGTTCTGGAGCCCGCAGGGAGCCCCCTCCCACTCCTGGCGGAGGTTCCGGCCCAGGACGCACCCCCAGCACTTCCGCAGGGCAGCCCGCAATTTCGCTGGTCCCTGTGACGACTGGTCCCGCCCCCGCAGTTCCGGGAGGAGGCCGGGCCTGTCAGTCAACACTGTCCGGGGTCCGCCTACACTGTCCCGCCCTTCTGGGGCGGGCACCACGCCCCCAAGCCAATCAGCTCTCCTCGGAGTCCTTTAAGCGGCCTCTGTGATGAGCCCCTCCCAGGCGTGGGCGGCGCGGCCTTTGTCTCCGGCAATGGCGGGTCTCCCGCCACTAGTTCCCGGCTCGCAGGCTCGCCGCCTGGAGTTTCCCGCAGAGCCTGGGGGCCTGTATGGTTGCGCAGGGCTGGGCCTCCCCCCTCGCAGGGGCTTCTAGCTGCTGTTTCCCCGGTGGCCCAGCAGCTCTGTTTTCGGCCCTCTCGCCGCCCCGCTGGTGCACTTCCCGGTCCCCCGCTCCAGCTTCCCGCAGGACTCTTCTCCTCCGCCTCTAGCCCCGCGCGGAGCCTCCTCTCCCTGTTGCCGGGGTGAGTTTCTCACACAGTCCCTCCCCTGCAAGAGTTCAATTCCGGGTTCCCTACGGCGTTCGCCCTCGCTGCCTGCACTTCACTGTTGAGACTTCCAGTCACCAGCGAGCCCGGAACTGGCCCCAGTCAAACGCGCCCCTCTGGGCTGAGCCGCCCCTGCCCAGAGCCGACCTCGGCCCGCCGGCCGGTTGGTTGGGAACGCCTCACCTACTGTCCTGCTGGCCTCCTCTGCCTCTGGGCTCTGCTCCCCTGTGTCCAGACGCTGTCTGTTCCAATCCCTAGGGTCCCGAAGCTGTCTCACGCTCCCTATCCTGTCCTCCAGCTGCTTTGGTACTCGAGAACACCATCAGCACTGCTCTCTACTCTGTCGCCATCTTGAAAATCTCCCTCCTATTTGAGTTCTTGATGCCACGTAAGGTCATATCAGTTATATTTTTTATAAGAGTATCTGTGGCATACATACAATACAGTGAAATATCCTCAGTTTATTGGTTTATTGTTTTCATTTTACTTAAAGGAATGCAAGCCAGTGTCCCTGAGCTAAGAAATTTCAAAGCATGGCTCACAGAGAAAAATGAAGCAAAGGCATCACACATTCTAAATTGATTTTATATATTGAGGTGTGCCCCAGAAGAAACAAGAATGTTAGCTAAAAGCAATTATCAAATTAACTTTCCCATAATCATATGTGTCCAGAGAAAAGAGCCATAACACCCAAGGTTAATTTGATAGTAAAGAAGCAACAAATCTCTTTACAGCTTTGTGATGAGGAATAGTGTATATATAGGTAGTTTTATAGACAGAGACATATAGATGCAGCTTTATCAGTTCATGAATTTCAAATTTAGGAGACACCTCTAGATTTTTATTTTTAAAAATGTGTTTATATAATAGTAACATAACCCAAAATTCACCTTGTTTCAAAGTCTTAAGGTATTTGATTATTTTTTATAATAAGTACAAAATTCAATTTAAAAAGGAAAAAGAACCCACAATGTCATTGAATGTCACATTTTATTTTATAACACTCCATAGATTTCAAGGATCATATAATACTATGAATATGTAATAATAATGATGTTGTTAGATTTTACTATGGAATAACCAAATATTCTGGGCCCAAAAGTGAACATTAAAGGCTGTATAAGAGAAGATGGCAGCTACTTATCATGTACTGAGCTTATTTAAAAAATTTGATTAACTACTAAAATCATAATATTTTTCTTCTTTGGCTAGCTGCCACATCATGATATTCTTTGCAAAAAATTACTTGTCCACTTATTTGACTTATCTGCCTCTCCTACCATCATCAGGCAAATGTTAAGAGAAGAAAATAAAGGATTCCAATATGGTTGCAGGAGAGCTCATTTTTCCATTTTGTCAAGAGGTCTTCCCATCCTGCATCCATGACAATATTTCTTCATTCATTGCCATAAGTTGAGAAAACAGCTTCTTACTTCATCAGTAATCCATTAAAGTTGTTCCAAAATATGCTGAATTTAAATTGAATCCTTCCTCTACAAAATAGAAATACAGATTACCCTTAGAAACTTGAACATAGAGAAATAAAAAATAAAAATATATTGTGTTGCAAAGCAGTTAGCCAGGAGAATTAGGTGGAGGGTCAAGGACTCTGAGCACTGTGTCAGCTGTCATTCCCAGATCATCATGGTACTCCCTATTTTTCTCAGAGGTCATGTTTTGAAAATAAAATAAAATAATATACAGATGTTCCATGACTTACAAGGGGGTTACATCTTGATAAACCCATCATAAGTTGAATATGTAAGTCGAAAGTGCATTTAATATACCTAACATATCAAACATCATAGCTTAGCCTAACCTACCTTACTCAAAACACTTCTATTAGCCCACAGTTGGGCAAAATCATCTAACACAATGAATACACTGTAAGGTCTCAAGTGCTTTCACTTGTAATGGTGAATCTGATTGGGAGCAGTGGTTCATTGCCCCTGCCCTGCATCATGAATGTCTTACTGCACATCACTAGCCTGGGAAAAGACCAAATTTCCCAATTCAAAGTCCAGTTTATACTAATCTGTATAGCTCTTGCACCATCATGAAGTTGAAAATTTGTTAGTCTAGCCATCATATGTCAGGGACCATCTATACAAGAAAATACTCAGGCAGAAATAGACAGTTGTTTTGTTTGCTAAGGTTTCATGCTTCATTTAGAATTGTTATTAATTGTATTTCCATAAACACAGTTCTCAAATACTTCTCAGGTTTCAAGAAAAGGAAACCAATGGAGAAATAGGAGCTCTTTATAGGTTCAACATTGGCAGGAATTATACCTACAATAGCATAGTTTATTCTTATACTATAGAAAATGTTACATGTAAATCCCACTGTTTAAAGAGATGATGTATGAAAATGGAGCAATAAATGCACCATGAGAAAGGCTTTGAAAATAATCATGTGCCTTCAGAATGGTCAGCTTCAGTAACTGAGGTTCAACCTTAATTTCTTCCTTCCTCACTCTCCACTTGTAATCCATAAGCAAATTCTGTTGATCCTCCTCCCAAATGAATTTTCTTCTATTTCTGTTGCCATCATCTAGTCCAAACCACTACTATCTCTCATTTAGACCATTCTTAAAGCCTCTTATCTTCCTGTTTCCACTCATTCCTCTTTACAATTAAATGCCTAGGGTGATCCTTTTAAAAAACAAACTAGATTATGTTCTCTTCTGTTGAATACCCTTTAATGCTCTTTATTATTGCATTTGGAGGAGAATTTAAATGCCCTGATGACCTCTGACAGCCTAATCATTATTCCCAAGTGCCTCTGCCACCAGGGCTTCAACCCCCACCTAACTCTTACCGGCCATTCTGTGCTTCTGTGCCTTCCTCTTAGAAAGGGAGAGGATCATCAGGGCTTCTTCAAGAGTTACTAAGATGGTGAATAATGCAAATCCCACCATCAGTGCCTGATCCAGAGTAAACATTCAATTGTTAATTACTATTACGTGTTAGACATTAGCAACATTGGCTGTCCTTTCAATCCTAGAACTTAGCTCTGCCCTTTTGTCCTTGAAATGTTTGCTCTTGATGTCCCTCTGCCTGGACTGCTCTTCCCACAGCTGCTTCATGGCTGCTCCTTCTGATTCCTCAGGTCTCAACTTCAATGCCTCTGCTGCAGAGACTTCCCTAACTAAGTTGCTCCCACCCCAGTCTCACACCATCCTGTCACCTGTTTATTCCCTTCATAATATTTCCCCAAATCATATTACAGATTAATTCCTTCCACTTGTTTTTAATTTGTCTCCCATAGTAGACTGGAAACTAGAAATGGATTATATCCATTTTATTTATCATCATATATCAGCATATGATGCATAGTAAGAACTTGTGAAGTTTGGGGGCTCAGTGGAGGTAGAGAAGGCCAGCAGCCAAATACTGAACAAAATGGTTTGTTGAGTATGTGACATGTGGGCAGGGGTCAGGGCAGACACCAGCAGCTAGAGTAAGAGCAGGGTGAGTTTTTAAGGAGTCTTGAGGCTTGGAATACATAAGCAGTACAGGATAGATTAAGTTGCCCCTTGAATGGGCAGCAGGTTGGCAATTGGCCTAGTTACCAGCTCCTGATAGTCGCCTGAGTCAAGGACAGCCAGGGTTGGCAGGAGGTGAGCTGCCTCATGGCAGGCTTTTGCTTGGAATGGCAGGTTTTCGAACGGCAGGCTTTTGAACTGGAAGGCTTTTGCCTCACAGAACTCAATAAATATTTATTGAACGAATGGATGGTGAGATGATAATTAGGGTCTTAGATCATAGCTAAGCTCAGTTACTAAATGAGCTTAGCTGGTTGGAGCATCGTCCTGTGAACCAAAAGGTTGCGGGTTTAATTCCTGATCTGGGCACCTGCCTGGGTTGTGGGTTCAGTCCCTAGTCAGGGCAGGTACCAGAGGCAACTAATCAATGTTTCTCTTTCACGTCGATGTTTCTCTCCCTCTCTCTCTCCTTTCCTTCCCCCCTCTCTCTAAAATCAGTAAGCATGTCATTGGGTGACCATATAAAAAGTAATAATAGTTATTCTATTACTTTTATGTGGTTGCTATAATAGATTACCACAAACTTGGTGGGTTAAAACAACAAATGTATTCTCTCAGAGTTCTTGGGGCCAGAACTCAGAAGTCAGTTTCACTGGGATGAAATTAAGGTTCATCAGAGATGTGCTCCATCCAGCAGCCCTAGTGGGGAAACTATTTCTTTCCTCTTCCAGTTTCTGTGGCTGCCAGCCTTCCTTAGTGTGGCTGCATACCTTTAGGCTTTAAGGGAAACATCTTCCAATCTTTCTCTGCTCCATCCTCACATCCGCTGCTTCTTATGTGTAGAATCTCACTTGATCCCCTTCTTATGACATACATGTGGTTGCACTTAGGGCTCACTTTGAATAACCCAGGCATAGTAGTCTGCTTAGACTACCATAACAAAATACCACAAGCTGGGTAGCTTAGAGAACAGAAATGTATGTCTCACACTGTGGCAGCTAGAAGCCCTGGTCAAGGTCCAGTAGGTTCAGTTTCTGGTGAGGGTTCTCTTCCTGGCTTGCAGTCAGCTATCTTCTCACTGTGTCCTCACATGGCCTTTCTTCCATGTGTAATGGTGGGTGGGAGTGTGGGAGGTGGGAGAGAGCTCTCTGGTGTCTCTTTATATAAGAACACAAATCCACCTTTTTGACCTCAGTTAATTACTTCCACAGTGGCCCCATTTTTATTTGTTGATTTCATTTTCATTGAATTTCTTGGGGTGACATTGGTTAATAAAATTATATATGTTTCAGGTGTATGATTCTTTAATATGGTATCTGTATGCAAGCATATTCACCACCCAAAGTCAAGTCTCCTTTTGTCACCCTTTATCCCCCCTTCACCATCTTCTACCTACTGCCCCGCAACCTTCCTGTCCCTCCGGTAATGGCCATACTATTATCTGTGTCTATGAGTTTGTTTGTTTATTTTTCTAATCCTGTCACCTTTTGTACACAGCACCCCAACCCACCTCTCTACTAACAGTTGTCAGTCTGTTCTCTGAGTCTATTTCTATTTGTTTGCTAGTTTATTGTGTTCCTTAGATTCTGCATATAAGTAAAATCAGATGGTATTTGTCTTTCTCTGACTGTCTCATTTCACTTAGTATATACTTGCCAGGTTCTGCCATGCTGTTGCCAAAGGTAAAATTTTTACAGCCAAGTAGTATTTCATTGTATAAATATATCACAGCCTTTACATCCTCTCATGTACTGATAGGCACTTGGTCTGCTCCCAAATCATGGTGCATGATCTTCTTAATGTAATACTGGATCCAGTTTGCTAATCTTTTATTAAGGATTTTAGCATTTATGTTCGTTGGGGATGTTGGCCTACAACTTTCTTTCTTTGTAGTGTCTTTATCTGTTTTGGAATTAGTATAATATTGGCCTCATAACACAAGCTTGAAGGTCTTCCCTGCCCTTGAATTTTTTGGACTAGTTTGAGGGTGTTAGTTCTTTGAATGTTTGGTAAAATTCACCTATGAAATCACCCAGTCTGAAACTTTGTTGGGTGGCTCCATTTCTAAATATAGTCACATTAGGATCATGACTTCAACATACAAATTTGTGTGTGAAAGAGCACAATTCAGTCCATAGCACCCAAGAAAATTTATCATCTTAAAATCCTTTACTTAACCATGTCTGCAAAGACCTATTTCCAAATAAGGTGACTAACATTCAAAGGTTCCAAGGATTAGGATGTATTTCGTAGGGCCACCAAGCAGTTTACCACACTGGCAGAGCAAAATGAATTGCTTAATTAGTCACATATACTCATGGATACTCCATTGCAATGTGTGCTAATAGGGAGTAGTTGCTCAAAATCATTAAACAAGGTGAAGCAGAATGGGAATTTATGAGAATTCTCATGACTTCTGTAATTATGCATCATTGTAAGAAAACTGAACATAAACACTGAGCCTATAAACCAGGGGTTTATTATTTGCATCAACACAAAAGCTTTCCATTTCCTATGGATTGATTGTTGTGATTCTTTTAAATAGCCAATTCTACAAATGCATTTGCAGTTCAGCTTGATTCATGCTTGATTCAGAAAGAACTCTTGAGGAAAGTATTCTATCAATCTTTGCTTAAGCATTTATTCTTTGTGATATAAACATAATAATAGCTGACATGTATTGAACATTTACTAAATGCCACACACTACTATTATCCTTAGTTAACTGAAGAGAGAGTGACTGGGGTCATGCAAAAGTAAGTATCTTGTGCAAGATTATAAAATGTGGATGCAAAAAACAGAGATGCAAACAGAATTCTGACTCCAGAGCCCATACTGTGAACCACCACTTGATATTTACTTGGAAATGTCATTAAACACCCCGCTGCTAAAACTTGCCACAGAGAGAAATTGCTATGAATGTTAACATCAGTATCTAGACCTTTAGTAAAACAGATTTTTATGTCATTAATTATATTGGGGCTCTTCAGAGAAACATAGCTGTTAGGATTTCTGTGTTTGTGTATATTTCATATCTATAGAAATCCATATTTCATATCCATAGAAATAGTGCTAGAAATAGAAAGAGAGAGCTTTATTTTAGGGAATTGGCTCAAACTATTGGAGAGGCTGGCAAGTTCTAAACTGCAGGGCAAGCCAGCAGGCTGAAGACCCAGGGAAAAGTTGGTGTTGCAACTGGATTCCAAAGGCAGAATTCCTTCTTCCTTGGGGTGCCTCTGTCTTTTTCTCTTAGACCTTTTCTCTTAGACCTTGCATTGATTGGATGAGGCCCATCCACATTATTAAAGTTAGCTGCCTTAGTCAAAGTCTACTGATTGAAAGTTAATCTCATCTGCAAAATACTTTCACAGCAACACCTAGACTGGTATTTAACTAAATATCTAGTTACTATGGCCTAGCCAAGCTGACAAGTGAAATTAGCTATCTCAAGTCTGTGTCTTGTCAGCTTAGCACCCATATAAACATCTCCTTAAGTCATACTTAATCTGAAAATAACAACAAGATCAACAACAAGATCCCAGTTTTTCTGACATAATACTACTATCTGGCACACATCTGAGATCACACTAACATTTTCTCCAGAAGAGGATGCAAACATCTTGGAGGATATTCACTCTTTTCCTTGATATCCTGTAACTGAAATACTATGATGTAGAAATAACACTACTCAAATGCTGTGATGTAAAGACAATACATCATATATGATAAAGGGGCAAGAGAAAGGAAAAAAACAAAGTTATTTCATACACACACAAACATTCATAATAAAGCAAGGTATAAATAGGAATGACAATTACAGTTCTTGTTTCTGTAACTGCTTATATGATTTACCTGGTATTTATAATGCCCTCTTTCTACCGTTCCTTCTGTGTTGCACTTGTCCTCAGCAAACCCTTCAGCTGGCCATGCTTATTTACCTGGCAGGGTGATGCAACCCTCATTGCTTCAGGGTCGGGGCCATTAGTAGTCCTGCTTAAGTTGGGTTGTTGAAATTTTCCATGGATGCTTACAGTGCACGGTATATGTAGAGATGCCTAAGGGATCTCATTTACTCCAGACAGACTCTTGTTTAGCTCCATTGTGATGCTGCAGCCCAATTTCCCCTTGGTAACCAAGATCAATCACCCCAGTCAGCCCAGTAACAAGAAACCCATTCCTGTCTTTAAACAAAAACTTTTAGATCAACAGAGCATGAGTTTGCAGTGACAGGAAATGCACTAGTGGGATCACTAGGGGTAACAGTGAGTGAGGGCCACTCCCTTTGTAGCCCCTGCTTCCATTGTAAGGGAACAAGGGTTCCCTGAGATGTGATTATCAGGAATACTCCCACTTCTGTAAAGCATCTTTCACTAGCTTAAAATTCAATCTCCAGCAAAATCAGTCCAGCCCATCTCTGTGTTGTGGAAGGGAATAGATGCCTTGTGATGCAAGAGTCCAAATGACATGAGAGCCACTGCTCAGTGTACTTAGCACACATATGTAATCCCTTTTCACTACTGATGAGAATGAAGCATGGGAAGGTGACATAAATGAGCCATCACACAGCCTTTGTTGTAACTGAACCTATAATTAAACGCTCCCACAGAGTGTTTTTATTCCACTTCCAGAGTGACTATTGGGTCTTCATTTGTGGGACTGCGGAGGAAGGAGAATTTCTATCAACCCATCAAACCAGGTGAAAATGCCTGTCTGTCATATAAAAGATAATGACAGAAATCCATTTTTAGCTCCCTCATGGGCAGTACTCAGGTGTGAAATTACCCACAGGGGAAGGTATTTGCCTATAAAAGAACCTTTGTTGGCTTCAGATGTGATTGACTACACAAATTACACTGCCAAATGAATTGGTTTTGCAAGCCAAATAGAAGGCCTCATGAATAGAACAAGAACCATAGTGGGGGACACAGCCTGTACCTAGTGACAGTGTCAAAACATGGAAAGTCAAGGGCTCTCTGGTTGCTGCTTCTCTCCTTAACAAAGTAATGTTTGGAGGAAGAATTGTTTCCCAAATATTCAAATCTTAGCTATGTGTTAGTTTTCTGATACAGATGAAAGATCATTTAATATTTTGGGGCATTCACTGATTTATTTTCTGTGTGGATTACATGAATTTGGGGTTATTTCTTCTGTCCTAATTGGAGGAAGAATGGGAGGTGAGGAGTGGGGATAGGTATTCTTGGTCTCTAAAGATGGTAGAGTGTGTGCCATGCCCACATTTGGTATTTTCCATGCTGTGACCTAGAAAAAAGAATTTTTGCAATATTAACCAGAGGGATTTAGCCCTTTCTTCTAAAGCAAAAATGAAGAAAATAGAGAAAGAGGAGAAACGAGAGGAGGCAAGAGTAGGAGACAAAGGAATAACAAGGCAGTTCCAAAGAATTTGAAAAAGCTTTGGTCTCTCCAGGCAATTTATTTTCAGTTTATAAACTCAGAAGCAGAACTTTTGCATTTTTAATACTCTTAATAATAATAAAATGGTTTCGTTAATTTAGCACAGAGCTAAATTAGGAGGTCAAGCATCAACTTGTTTATGTTGGCATTTCTGCAGAGCCAGGTCTGTCTAGTTTCCTTGCCCCGAATAGCAGTTGGCTCAGGCCCAGCAGCCATAGATCAGGACCAGGCAGAGCCTTTCATCATGAGATACCAACCAGGCCCCGGCTCCCAGCCTGCCTAGCAATAAGCAGCTTCCTCTGCTTCTGCTTCCCACCATCCTATTCCCAAGCTCCAGGTGTGTCCATAGGCTGCTGAGAGATGGGTTGACATCTCTGAGCTGTCCTCGCCCTCTCACCCCAGGATACTCAGCAGATTAGTTTTTCCCTTCCAAGATTCTTGCCCGAAAGGTCAACTCTTCAATCCATATATAAAGTGGGGATTCATGAGAACTTGAGCTCCCCAAATCCATTTATATCAGCCCCATCAAATTTGGACTTTAAAATGCTATGGCAGAATTACATTTCATTATGATTCACTCTTTTAATTGACATTTTACTTAATCACTGACAGGTCTTTAAACTACTCTGGTACCTAAAGTCTCCAAACTGTGTGATCTGGTTCTGTTTGAAACCTAATTGGGCTTATTTATTCCTTCTTGGTCTAGAAGTCATGATTAGATGTGCCAGGTGATTATCTTTTTTTTTTAAGATTTTATTTATTATTTCCAGGGAGAGAGAAAGGGAGAGAGGCAGAGAGAAGAGAAAGATCAATGTATGGTTGCCTTCCACCAGCCTCCAGCTACAGACCTGGCTGGAGACCTGGCTTGCAATCTGGTTATGTGCCCCGGCTGGGAATCGAACCAGCAACCTTTGGGTTCGCAGGCTGGCGCCTTATCCACTGTACTACCAGCTAGGGCCTCAGGTGATTAGCTTTATGTGTATATTTTACATCACAGAGTATGGAAGTATAGGGGAAAATAGTTTTAATATTGCAGAGTATTCAGGACAGATATAAATCTAATTAAAAGTCTCATTTTTCCCAGGCATATCCCTCTTGCTGAAATTGCCAGGCCAGTCTCCCTACATGTAAATTCTTCCCAGCAGCTATTAAACCTCACATGTGCCAGCCTATGCTGCTTAACCTTCGAAACAGCCAGTAACTGCCCTTTATTGTCCTACTGACTGTGAGTTGCACGACTGCTGTCGCAGCTGCTAAGTTTGCACATTTCGTCCTTCCTAGGTGTTTTCTGCTAAAGAGTTAAAAAGGTGGAAAAGCTTAATTATATCTGTATCTGTTTAAAAAGATAAGCTTGAGTAACAACTAGAAATGAAATCATTGCAGCCACATATCCTTTGTTTAAGTGAAATACTTCCACATGAAGGCCATGTCTAAGAACACTTAAAAATATCTTCATATTCATTGCTGAGTAGCTTCCTTACGCAGCTCAGAAACCAATTTCTGACCGTTAGCATATCTCCAAATAATATGTATGCCTCTTTCAGTGTCAGCAAAGCCCTCTTGTTTGGGCAAGATGGTTGTCTTTTGAAATATTTGCAGTAATGTCACCCATGAGCTATGGCCTGAGATATTGGATTATTTCCTTCCTCCCTTCATAACAGACAGTCTTGGGAACACATGAGTGATTAAAAGTATTATTCACCCATTATACAAGAAAAGCCTTCAAGGATAATGCTCTCTCAGTTTTCTCAGGTCCTCCCAAGAAAAGTTCAGAAGGCAGATCCTGTAAGGGCAGAAGTAGAAGCTCACGGGTGTGTGTGTGTGTGTGAGGGAGAGAGAGTATATGTATGTGTACTAAAAATTGAGAGACGGAGAATATATGGTGGCTTAATTTATTGTAGAATAGAATCATTATTGGCTATCCATTCCTTTCCTCATAGGTATCAAGAAACTTCTTTACCTATATCTTTTTTCTTTCTAATTTGACTTTGTTTTCTCCCTCCTTCCAACTCTCTTTTCTCCAAGCTTCTTTGGTTCTCCAAATTAGACCTAAATTAGATCTCAATGTAAATCTTTCCTTTTTTCTCAGCTCCAATAGCTTTACATAAGTCTCATTGTCCTGTACCACCCTTTCCTAAGAAACCTCACCAACTATCCTTTTTCAGGTCTTTACTTCATGAGCAACATAGTTTCCTTTTCCATTGGATTTTTCTTTTGATTTCTTTTGCCAATAGAACTGTGCATCTCCGTAAGAGCTCAAAGAAAATTTTACTTTTTATTATTTGTTCATTCAAAATTAGTTCTGATTATTAATAGGCCCAAGTGAAGTCATTGAGCAAAAATGACCTGAACTCAACACCAGGCACTATGTGAAAGCCATATTAGACATTGGCATATATAAAAAGGAACTCTTTTAAAGTGTACTCCCTGGGAAATAAAGAAAAGCCAGGCCCACCCTACTAAAGTGTGGTTGGTAGTGCATACATTCAGTAAAAGTAGAGCTTTGACCCAGCATCACTGTATATCCTTCACTGTCCACCTCTTTGAGGATGGCCCATGTCCACCTCTGCTCACCCCTGCCATCTTCTTAGGCTAGAAAAAGAAAGCTGTCCTTGAAAATTGTTCTCTCCTTCACGTATTCTAATTGATATATTTATAAATATACTTTGAAATGGCTTTTCAAACCATGTGGCTTTCAACTTTGTATTAGCTTGGGCTCATTCTTTAATATATTAAAACTCAACTTAGATGTTTAATACCAAAGCTCAAATGAAAATTTTGTATGTTCTTCATTGGCATGCTGAATGTCTCATTAGCCGACTAAGATGCCAGCTGGCTGGGAGCTAGGTTTTATCCCTAGTTGGGGGTGAAGGAGTTTTGTACAGCCTTATCATCAGTCTTCCATGCTGCCCCTGCTGCACGATGGCTTGTGTCCCACTCAGATTGCCCTAACAGCACACAGACATTCTCCTTGTGTGCTATTAGTGCTTTCTGACTCATATGAGCAAAGAGACTCATCAAGATGGAAAATGGCTGCAGCAAAGTAAACAGAGTGTGCAATGTGGTAGTGTAAGTACAAGGTGCGTTCCCTCTCAGCTGCTCAAAGCTGCAAGTCAGATTTGACTCAGGCATCAGTGCATTGGCTGCACAGAACATACGGCATCTCCTAATGGCCTGCAGTTGGCTGGGGAGGATGACAAGTACACTTCAGATGGCATACCATGTTCTTAAATGGAGGCAGGAAGAGTCTGCCTAAAATTTGCCTCATCTGTAACTCAAAGATGGCTTTCAGTCCCATTCCAGAGTTCCAGAGATGTTCTGGTTCTCTTTGTTTAGAAATGAGTATTTTTTTGCAGATAACAAGTTATGCAGGCTGGGAATTTACAGAATTTTTTTTAACTTATTTCTTTCTTTTTCTTTCTTCCTTCCTTTCGTTCTTTTCTCTTCTTTTCTTTCTTTCTTTCTTTCTTTTTTTTTTTAAAGAATGCTCTATCAGGATGAGTATGGCATCCAGATTGAGGGTCATTCTGTTAGGTACTCTAATTAAATTATCTTTTCTATCAACCTAAAGAATAAAAAAGAAACCTTTTCTTACTTTTCAACAAATTTAACCTTCCTATTGTTGTTTTTAACTTTCAATATCAATCCAAATTAATAGTAATCCTTGCCTTTCTGTTCCTTTTGGGGGCCAGTGTGTTAAATAAAAACTTTCTGAACTATCTATTAATAAAATCTCTTGGGTAGCTTCCCAGGTGCCTCTACCGTATAAAATTTCATGCTATCTATTTGGACAGTTTTAGAGTGAATTCTGTATGACTTAAGTGTGACTTCATTGAAAATAAAGTACAGGTGTGTTATCATTTTAAACCTATGTCCCAGGGAAATAGCTTGTAGTGAATTTATCTTTCAACTTGATGGTCTCATGCACAAAAAGGGGATAATTCAGGTATTCTTTCTTACAATGGTAAAAACATTAGCTTTACCCAAAAATGAATATTAAAATATTTGCCATATTGATCCAGTCAGATCCAGTCAGGAGCCAAAATAGAAATTGGAGGGAACTCAAATCTTTCCTGCTGGATACTCTATATCAGATCTTTTTCTATTCCACCCCTACATTACTTCAATTACCAAGTCTTGTTCATCCCAAGTTTATTAAACCTCTTATTTCCACTGATCAACACCCCTCAGTCTTCCATTCAGACTCTTGTCTTCCACATTTTCCCTCCCAAGGCATTGTCCTACCATTCTCCTCTGACTGGTCCCAGGTTTGCAGATGACTTTTGAAATCAATAGTTACACGTCATTACTATGACTTTCCTTTCAATGAGCTTTTGTTTAACATTGTATGTCTAAAAAATAACATTGGATTATAAAGTTTAAAGCTAAAAACTTTAAAATATACCATTGGTCCAGGCTATTTCAGAATTTTTTTCTTTCTTGAGCCTTAAACATCTCTATTCAAAATAAAAATAAATAGCACATAACATTTAGTAGATATATACACCATGCCTGGCTCTGCACCTCACCCTGGTCAAGAGAGACACAGCCCCAAGTCAAGGGATTATGAGAGAAGGCAATTTAACATGAGTAATCATTGATTGTAAGAGCATGCTATAAAAATAATAAAATTATTTTTTATTTTTATTAAGTATTAATAAAAATACTAACAGTGAAGCAAGTATGAGTTGAATGCTAGCTGCTAGGTAGGCACTGAGATAAGTGCTTTACATGCTTTTTCTAATTTAATCTTTATAGCTACCCTAATGTAGTAGGTACAGTTATTATCCCCACTTTGCTGACACGGAAACATGGACCTGGAAAGGCTAAGAAGAGTGTTCAAAATGACAGCTGGAGAGTATTGGAGCTGGGATTAGAATCCAGTTTACAGTAAAATGCAGTTCTAACCTCCAAGCCCCATTCTTAATCACTTTGTCTCCTTTGGCTGCAACAGAGGTAGGCCCACATTTAGACCTGTAAGGCTCTGCACTTGAAACTAAAGAGGCATGTGTGGAGGTTTTTTGTTGTTGTTGCTATTTTTATTTTGTTTATTTTTTTCACTCGTGGACATGCTCATTGATCTTAAAGAGAGTAGAAGGGTGGGAGGGAGAGAGAAAGAGAAACATTGGTTGCCTCAACTGGGTATTGAACCCACAATGTAGGCTTGTGCCCTGAGCCGGGATTCAACCAGAAACCTTTTGGTGTAAGAGAAAATGCTCAACCAACTAAGCCAAATGTCCAAGGCTAAGCATGAGTAGATTTGAAAATGAAACAAAATATTTGAAATGATCAAATTAGGAACAAACCCATTTCATTCAACACAGTTTTAGATAAAGGAGGAACCTCTTGAATGTAAAACTTCAGGAAGCATGTTTGGGGTAAATAGGTTTTCTGAGATTGTATACAACACTACTGAGATAGGGTTCTCATTTTCCTATTAATTATTTCAAGTTAATTAAGTGAAGCTGTTGCAAGCCAAGCTTAGTATACAGGGTACTCATGATAAAGTGACAAAATTTTAGTAAAATAAACAACATACCACAAAAGTGTTATATTTTGAAATAAAAACTTTTTATATGTAAATACATAAACATAGTCATTTTAAAAATTGTTCAAGAAAGTCTCCATTTGCTGCAATAAAAGACTTGATTAGACTTGGGAATCTTGAGCACAATTTAATGAACTTTTCTTTAGGGAAATCATAATGTTTTCAATCTTAGCTTTAATAGACTCTTTATTGGATTGAGGTTGTTTATTAATTTCTCTCTCAAAAATGCTGCATACATAATAGTCTAAAGGATTTGCATCTGGTGAACCAGGCAGCCGGATTTCCTTTGACCAGAATTCAGGAACATTAACACTGAGAAATACTTGCAACTTTTGGCATTATGTGCTGGTCCACCATCTTGTTGGAAGAGAAAATGATATCCATTTGTGACTTGCTTCATCCACAGTACAACTACTTCTCTCAAAACATCAAGGTAAACATCAGCAGTCACCTTCAAGCCTTGTGGAAACAAATGTGGGGTCCTTCATTGCTGACAACACCTAACACCATCACTGTAGCAGGAAATTTCATTTCCATGACAATTGAGACTTCATTAATATTCTCACAGAGCCACCTGGTGTTTCTTCTGTTGACTATTTGGTCCTGCTGAGAATTCTTTTCATTGGAGAAGAAAATTAGAGGGTTTTTTCCTTCGGGATTTTTCCATTTTGTTAGCAGTTTCCTTGCTTTTTCAAAGTGCTTTTCCTTTGTCTACTGTCACAAACAGCCTCTTCTAGGCTGTTTGGCCTCTTCTAGGAACATCTGATCTGTATCTGATATCTTCAGCAATAATCTTGCAAAGCAATGCATCCGACATCTGCACATTGACTTTCTGGATCTTTATTGATGATCTCCTGGATTCTGTGTACAATATCTGGACTTGTGCAATCCTTGCGTACCTTATGCGTTTTCCTTGTTGGTGTAGTGACATCAGGATCAGCATCATACACCTTCTTCACATTGTCAACTGTACGTAAAGGGGTGTTACTGAAGTCTGCCATTTCCTAAGCAGTTGGCCCAGCACACAGTCCAGAAATTATGGTTGCTTTAACATTATATCCCTTTGACACAACGGTTGCTCTCAGAATTTAATACTTTATATCTGAAACAATAATGTTAAATCATAACCTTAGAAACATTATTGCCAATTTATTGCGCACACCCTGTATAAATTCACATGGTTCTTGCTCTAGAAAGAAAAGCAGAAAATGATCTTTAATCTTAGCTACCTTACTGCTGCTAAAAAATAAGTAAGAGGGAAAAAAAAAGAAAGAAAGACCTACCACTATACAGGGACTTTAGTCACAGGACTGTCTTTTCTATGTGCCTTTTTCACAACTGTCCTTCTGGTTATAACTACCTTTTCACTTTTTTTTTTTTTGTAGCCTTGCAACTTACTTTACAGATTCAGTGCATACTTTTCCTATTCTCCTTTCTTCCAGCTTCCAATGAACATGTGGTCTTTGACCAGTTGTTAGTTCTTTTAAAATGAACATTAAAAATTAAATTCAAAAATCAAATTGAGCCCCTTTCTCCTTGGATGCAGCATGTAGCCAAGATGGGACAAGAGCTATCGATGAAAGTGAGGTTTGGCCAGCCACTGTGCATGGTATTGTTTTTGCCTGTCTGTGTACCTTCTGCTTCTCTGCTGAGACTATTAAGGTCTTGATGGTAAAGACCCTATGTTTTCATCTCTTTTTTTTTTTCAGTACAAAGGTCAACGTTTGCTATAAAGAAGACATAGCAGAAACTATTTGTTAAATGGAGTGAAACAACGGAATGAATGAGGGAAACAACAGAAATGGAAACATGTACATATACAGCCCTGTTTGGTTTTGTTTTTAGATTAGTGGGGCAAGACTGGAATGTTATGAGTTCCCCACCCCCCTCCAAGGATAATCTAATCCAAAGATAGTCAAATAACAATTCCTACTGGGAACTGGATTAAGGGGAAATAAGACTGCCCTGGTGCAGCTGTGTCACGGAGGGGTTTGCTGTGAATGGCTTCGTTACAACCTTAAATGGAATATCCATGTTTCTACTGGGCTTAATCAAGCCAAAAATAGCTAACTTTGTTGAGAGATATTGGAGTTCATTGCTTTTAACTTGCTGTATTTTAATTTATGCTTAACAAGCTCTCCCACGTCAGGTACTCACTGGCATTTTAGGGATGATTAGCTAGATATTTCTCTGTGTTAGCCACAGAGGTGAGAAAAAAAGGTAGGGAACATCCACAAGACCAAGCCAGGTTAGGAAGAGCAAGTTCACTTTGAATCAAGGGCACTAACCAACCTATCAAGCTGCCTGTTTCAAGAGGAAGTGGTTCCACTTTCTTCTCTCTGTGCTTCATTAATGTATAAATGGGTCTGCTTTGAATGCTAACTAGCACTGCTGTTGTGTTTTTTAGTTTTCAGGACTTTATCTCCTGTCTTTCTTCACCATCCTCATCGGGCTGGTCATCTACTCTTCCACCTCCACATACATAGCCCAGGACCCCCGTGTATACAAGCAGTTCCGCAATCCTTCAGGACCTGTTGTGGACTTGCCAGCCACAGCTCAAGTGGAGCCTTCCGTCACCTACACCAGCTTGGGCCAGGAGACCGAAGAGGAGCCCCATGTCCGTGTGGCCTAAGATGAGGCCCTCCCTGTCCACTGAACACAGCTCAGAGGCCATGTGTTTGCCCATCATCTCTGTATTGTACATAGAGAAAGGTATTTATTAGGTGCAGTTTACACAGGTGGACTGCAAGGTAGCAAATCCAAAAGGCTGTGAAAGACACAAGCTAAACATCACTGGACACACAGGCTCTGATCCACCTGACTTGGAAAGATGCCTTGCTTGTGTGTATACTGATTACTGATCACAACCCCCCCGCATTCATTTCTGTGAAAAGTTTTGAATCAAAAGCAAGTATTATTATTATTGTTACTTTTATCAGCCTAAGTTTCAGGAGGATATTTTGTACTCCTGATGGAAACGATTGCCAGACCCACATGTGGTTAACATGAACCCCACTTTTCTATGGCAAGTCACTTTTTAAGAATCATATTTTACTTTTTGCACAGTGTCTGTGAGTGCTGCATGCCACAGGAGCTCCACCCTGAGAACTCTCCTTCTCCTAGGGACCTGGTCACCAATGGTTTCCTCTGTTACCTGTTGGATCGCCTGCTCAATAAGTATTTTGTGCTGTGACCATTGTGGGGAGGGGCAACTGACCATATAATTCTCTATTCTAGGAATAGATATAAAACAAACATGTTAGCCTTTTTGACATCTTGATCTCTGATTACCCCAAGCCATTGCCCTTCTGTTGGGCCACCTTGATTCTGCTAATCAAGTGCCTGAGTTAGCAGAATAAGGAATGTTCCATTTCTGTGGCTTATGGGGAACTCCAGGAGTACTATCGTTTGTGTTTATAATATATATATATTTAAATATTTCTGCCCCTCCCTATATCTCCTCTTCAAAAATAGATTTGCTTTTCTTTTCCCCTAGATTTCTTTAGTAAATATGGAAATTAATCAAGGTGCAAGGAAAAACCCATGCTCCTCTGCCCTCTTAATTGTGTGACACCCTTTCTGAAATATACCAGCATGCAAATCACCCTTACTGCAGAATTTTGTTGGCTGTAAGGCCTCCAAATGAAGTCAAGGTACTGATATGGAGCAGTCTTTGACAACACCCAATTGATCTGGCCACTTTGTAGTGGTAAAAATGTCGCCAATGAAAAAGTCTGGGATTTTGGTCATATTTGGTATCCATTCAATAACAGAATATATCAATACAATGTTCTTACAGATACAGAGAATAGAATATTACATGGCCCTAAAAGAGCCCTAAGGACTATGTCACTAGTCTAATTCTATTGCCCTTAAAATAACCCTTTTCTCAAAACACAGAAGATCAAGAAACACCACAGATCTCTATGTTTTGGGAAATAGATTCTAGGTGTCAGTATGTGTTTAGTTGGCTTCCATATAATTCAAAAGGATCCTCCATGGTTGAAACTTTGGTCAATTAAAATCAATGAACCTTAAGGAAGTAAAACAAAACACCAGAGGAGTCTCTATAAAGTGAAAGGACAACTTGCAGCTTAGTCAAGATTCCCATTTAGCCTGAATAAAGCCTAAATACAGAGGCAAAAGCATCCCCTGCTGTCTGCTCACACCCATGTGGCCCCTTTAAGTACCTCTACCCAGGCCGGGCAGTCCTGTTCTTAAAGGTAGGAAAGAAAAATCATCCTCTCTGATATACAGATCTTATGGTCATCTGTGTTCAGCATCTTTAGAAACATGTCTTATTTTCTCTGGGGGGAAAGAAACTAATGTTAAAGCTATATCAGGTCAAAACAACTTTGCTAATATCTGCTCTCTGCTACCTTTCAAACCAATTAAATACCTTTCTCTGAATATTTTGTCTATTCAGATCTGAAGACCTTTAAAGACTGTGGTTTTATTTTTGTGTTTACATTCCTTTGGTTTGCATAATTTGCTTGATTTATTGCATTTTTAGTATTTATTTTAAGCCAAATGTTTTAGTTTTTTTAATTCATTTTTTATGACACTAATTTGTAGACGCTTAGTAAAGTCTTATGAGAAATAAGTGGATGAAAGTTTTCCTAGTTGCTCAGTGGACTGGGAATCTTTTTTAAAATTTGAATTTCAAAAAGGCTTGCAATCAATGGATGGCTAAAAGTTGCTATTTGAATTCTTTTCTAGGATATTTTAACTAACTCCGTTATATGGAAACCAAGTGTGAGTGTTAAGGTGAATTTCACTTTACACCCTTTATCATCCAGTGTCCTTGTACATGCGATGTTCATGTCACTGGGGTACCTCACTGTGTTGGTTTGTCTCCATTTAGAAAGGCTGGTAACACTGAATTGTGTGAAACCAGGAGTTCCAGATCAATCCTTTGGAAAAAAAGTAAATAGCAGAAAACAAACTCCTTTTCTGTGTAAAAGTATTGGTCCTCACTGGGAGTGAGGTGGGAAATGTGTGTAGGACAGTAACTGGAGCTGTTTTCATTTCTGAAATTGCATAACCTCAGTAGACACCAGCAAACATTTTAGTTTTTCAGTGCACCATCCACCCCTTCCTCCTCTCTAAACGAGACGAGCAATTTGTATAGAATTTGATTGGATAAACAAGCCACAGCTTTCCTAACCCCACCTAGAGATTAGCAGTGGTTCCCACTGTTGAAAACTTTGGCACTGGGGATAAGGCTTGCCTTGGTCACACCTTCCCACAGCTCCAAACTCGGAAATTTGCAACCAAACGGGTAGACCAAGCAATAGAAAAATTTGCACCACTGTGTCACCATGAAAATGTTTCAATGTTTAGTTTAGATATTGCTAACTTGTGCTATTAACCTTTTGAGAAGCGTGTGGTATTGTTTGTTTTGGGTTTGTTTTTGATTTATAACCATTTAGTAGTCCTCAGCTAGCTACCAGTACAGATTTTACCCCATGGGTAGGATTCTATTGTCAAGCCACATAACAAAGCACACTAATCCAGACACTGCAAATGGAAAATATGAACCAAAAAGGAAATTTACGCCAACCAGTTGAACAAACTCTCCAATTTTGATATTTGCATGCTCCCCTACGGACTGGCTGTGGCACTGTAATGCCTGTATAATGTTTTCAAATAAAAATAAATGCTTTATGAAAGCACCACATTCTTGGTTTTCTTGAGTGTTTGTCTGCACTCTGACAACCATAGAAGCAGCTCCTGTGGGATGCTAGAAATAGCAACGAAAGTAGATAGCAGGGTACATGTCAAAATGAAAACCAGAAGGAAAATATTGCCAAATTAGGAAGGGCATAGTTGGTCTCAGAGCTGTAGCTTCCAAAAGCCAAATTGAACGCGTTTGTAATTTGCCCAGCTAATTATTGATCTGGGTGCTTAAGAAGGTTCTAGGGTTGCAACCTCCAGGCCCATATTTAAAACACATGTAGGACAATATACACTTACCCCCAAAAAACAGTTTCTCATAAAGAAGAAAGTTTTGCGTCTGCTGCCTTTGGCACAATGCCAGGCTTCAAGGATGCGCAGTCTTCTGGAGTACAGCATTTATAAAGCTGGGCGGGTCACATTCCTACCCAGAACTTAGATGGTATCTTGTCGTCATCCTTTCTCCAGTAAAGTGGGTTCTCCAGCAACCCCTTAAGCACTTGGAGATGACTGTACATTAATTTCATGTTCTTGCCATTCTTGTGCACAACACAACTTCAAAAATTAAGTGAGCCAAAAAGACTCTGTGTCCAAGTTATATATTGAAAGTATTCTTAAAAGAAAAACATTAATTTTTCAGGAGAAACGGGACAGCAGCACACTGATCCTTTGTGAAGTGTTCTTAAGTTGAGATCCATCAGAGCTGCTTTTATAAATAGTTAGAACAGTGTGTACTTGAAAGAAATCATTTGCTTGAAAACAGACTCACAGACTTAAAAAGGCTTCTTTTGAAAAATGTCAATCTTCCTCCAAAATATTATTTATCTTTATTAAGTGAACTCTTGGATCAAAGATGAAACACAGTTGAACTTCAACCCAGCTTGTGTTCAAATGCTCAACAATCCTAAATTATTTGGGTCCATGTAGTATATGTAATAAATGTATTAAGTCATTTTTAATCTGTCTCCCCAGTGAGTTATAATTTTCTTAAAAGAAAAAACCTGGATTCCCTAAATGCTTGGAAATTCTTGCAAAGGTAAAATAAGGCAGCACTTGAATGATCTGTGTGACTATGACCATGAAAGAAAAAGAAAAACAAGTAAAATTCATCAGGAGAGTTGCAATTTATAATGTCATCTTGATATTCCATAGGACAGCACATTGTAATGTGTGGTATAACAGGAACTGGCACCAGATCCAGCTTATCTGCCTTCCGTGCCTAGAAAAAATGCCCTGCACATGGAAGGCACTCACACATACTGTTTTTAATGCACTCTGACTTCTAAATCAGGAATATAAAGTACAAGGGTATTCTATTACAAGATGTTCCTTTTTTTTTCTTCTACTACTCTTGTGTGCTTTTTCTGTAAAGTTCCTGTTCTTGGAAAGGAAGAAATCACTGTTTTCACTTAAATGCACACTTGAAATTTTTACAAATGCTCAAAGTGTTTGGCTATTCAGTTTGGCCCTGGGATGTAAAACAAAGTTCTTTAACAAAGTTCTTTTTTTTTTTTTTAATTTTATTGTTGTTGTATTACATCCATCCCCTTTTTGCTCCTCTCTGTCCCCCTCCCCACCCAACCTTTCCCCCCAAAGTCAATCCCACCTGTTGTACATGTCCATGGTTCCTAAAGTTCTTTTTTTACTTGCAAATTATGTTTTTGATTTTATAAAATTGCTTATTAATTATGTATGCTGATCTTCCCTTTCCCATTTTTCTTTGATCTCTCTCTCTCTCTCTCTCTCTCTCTCTCTCTCTCTCTCTCTCTCTCTCTCTTTCTCTCTCTCTCTCTCCCTCCCTCCCTCTTCCCCTCCATTTCTGGAAGCATAAACAGTGGGCTCACTATGGGCCATGTAGAAAGAGTCTCTGCCCTTTATTCTCTATGTGGTCAAAAGTGTTTAATTCAAAAAAATTATAATACAGCTGGAAAGCCCCACACTTACCAGATGGCCTTTCATCATAGCCTGAAAGGACAAACCATTGTGTGCACTTTTCAGACAGTCAGACAAGTTGCCTTCATACACTACTGAAGCCTGGTTAACAAGGAAAACTAATGATGAGAGGGAGGAGTGCTCTGGGAAGAGATTAAAATTAGGGGTTTTCATATGAATAGACAAAGACTTGGTGTGAATAAGACTAAATCTATAAAAGCATAAAAATGAGCTTGTTCACTGGGTCTCAGCATTAAAGCTGGGAATGATCCCATGTTTCTTAAAGGATAATTTTAGGATAAATAAATATTACTTTACACAATGGGAAGTAATCTTCCTGAATTTATTACCCCAAAGCAATGGCGCTGGCTTAAAATGTGTTAAGTCAGCTAATAGGTGGGAGAACTACAATGAGACATTATGTGGGCTGTGAGATTCATAATCCAATCTCTTAACACTTTCAAGAGTGAAAGCAGGCACTATTAATAATTATGTCTGGACAACAGGTAAGACCCAGCTGTCAACAGACAAACCTGGGTGTGTGGGCACCCTGGCTTCAAGAGAGAGGCGGGCACATCCCTCTCCATGGGGGATTGGTGGTAACACAGTAGATAGCCATGTCTTCTTGCCACTAGATGTCACTGTCTGAGGTAAAACATCAGGGTGAAGCAGACCCCCTGCCCAGGGTATGAGGCTGTTGTCGCTGGATTCTTACTCCTGGAGAGCAGCCCTGGCCTGGGTTTCCATCTTACTGTTCACACATCCTCCTGTAGCCAGGAGTGCTGCAAAAGTGAAGGGAGTCACAATGGTAATATCCTGAACTTCTCCACCATGGTTTCATTGCTGAATGTGTAAAAAAATAAGAGCAAGAGAAGAGCCTGTGGCTAAAGCATCCCTGGTGGAATAATTCAAAAGTAAATTACATTAGAAGCCAACATACCCACACATTTTAAGAAATGCTGAATGACAAACAAATGCATTCATGAATGAATGCATTTTCTCCCGAGGAGGAAGAGCAGGTGCCTTGTGGCAGAGGATCAAAACCATTCTGCAATAATTCCGCACCTACTTTTTCCCCAGCATTGTTCCCCAACACCATTTGTGGGATATAGGGACCAAAAGGTGGAAATAGGGTGATCCCGATTTCTGTGTAACGTTGGGTCTTGTTCCATGCCTTTCTTGGCCTCATCTTCGTAGGGAGGGGAATTATTTTCATGGGACCTGAAGAGATTTGATAAATTTTAAGTAATAGTAATAATTGCAGTTTCACAGATGGTTGGCCACCTGCCAATTTCACAGCAAACTAGAAATGCAATAAAAAAAAAAAAATCTACTTGTTCTTGAAATGACTACTTTTCTAAACGAAAGTACTAAAGAGAGAGGAAACGGGCTAATCACTGGAATAATCAAACCAGTCTCATTATGGGACTCCCCGTGAGCTTTTGTTTGAATTCTCTAATGTAGCTTTTGGCATTAAGTAGGATTTTAAACGCTAAATAGGTCACACATGCATATGAATGGTTGAGTGAATCACATAACCGGTTTATGTGCCCCAAGACTCTGCCTACTGGGCTGCCTTTTAATTAAAAGGAAAATTGTCAGAAGAGGACAACTTAATGTGGAGAGTTTGATGTCGTAGTTGAAAACTGAGGCTTACTTGGCATTCAGTTTTCAATTCATAATTATGACTTCCAAACAGCAATGAAGTTCATTTTCATTTTAGCCATAAGTTTAGACACAGAAAACTGGAGAGCTGCAGGGAAGCTTGGAGATCATTTCATTCAAAATCTCAAGTCATTTTATGACATGAAAGTCTGGAGATGGTTTAGCTGAAGGAAAGACATTTGGCCTGCAGAAGCTATAGCCTGTTTGCCACTAACGAATTCCTGTGGATAACCCCACAGTGCGTGACTCCCCAGTTAAAGAAGCTGCTCTGTGACCACTGGAAACTAGAGTCAGAGAGTTAATGCAGATCCGTCCCATTTAAGGGATGAGGCAGTTTGGTTAAGTGGTCCATAGGTATATCACAATTTCCAAACATCTCTGAAAGTGGGGTTCCAAAGAGAAAAGAAAAAAAAAGTACCTGGTATATGCCCAAAGTAAACTGCTTTTGCAAATTTGCCAAACCTAATTTACTGAATCAGAGTGGGGGTTTGGCAAGTTCGGGAGGCAAAGGTTGGTGAGAAAGGAAGGAGATTTTTGTGCAAATGTTGCACAAACTGGGATAAGGACAAACTCTTGTCTAGAAGACCATCCCCTCCAGGAGACCCAGAGGAAGACCCAGCCACCCTCGGCCAGGCCAGACAACAGGCAGTTTTGACTTCCTGCTCCATTTAAAGCACCATCTCTTGGGATCTGCACATGGCTGTGAGCGGTAACCCAGGGAGCTCAGCTTTCCTCCCGCCACTGTCAGGCCTCAGGCTTCCTCCTCGGAGCCTGCAAGTGGGCCTAGCGCCACCATGGAAGCCACATGGCTTCCAGGGCCAGAAGGTCCTGCAAATGCACTAGCCAATGCAATCATAAGCTGCACCTGAGCCCCATCCTTTCTTTTCCTTAGGTTTATATTCGTTTTCTTTTCTGGGCCAGACCAGGTCCTTTCTCAGCCCAAACTTCTGCACTACAGGAGGGTCCATCACCTAACCAATCCCTTCTTTTGCCCCGGCTAATTTCACAGTTTTATTTAGTAAAGCACCTCCTCATGCAGTTATTCTGACCTGTCTGGCACATGCTCCTGCCTTCCCCTGGTCCCACCCCCATCAGGTATCAGAGTGGGGAAGAGGGCTTTACCCCCCATCCAATTGTCACACTAGACTTGTGCGTGCACAATGCAATACTTCCTCTTCTTGCCATCTTGCCCAGGGGCAAGCCATCGGTGTCACCTTTGCTTCTCTTACTCAACACACAAGTGTAAGAGGGATCTTTGAAACTGGCATTGCCCATGAGACTCCCAGAACCAGACAAGCTACTAAAAGTTGCAATGGTCTATCTGTAACTGCTGGCCCCAGGGCTGAGAACTCAGTTTCCATAGGGAGATTTCTTACTTCCAGATACTCACTAGCTATCACTCCTATATTTTCTAATGACCTATGGCAGGTCAGTGTCATTAGTGAGGCTGCCACCCATGGGGAACAAGTCACCAGCCATGGAATGAAGGCCAGACTTGACTCTTAGGTGAAGGAGCTTATATGTTCCTCCCGACTATTGAAACATGAACCACTCAGTCAACTGGCTCTTATAATGAAAGAATGTGGGAAAATAAAAGGCATTGAAAAAGAAATGATTGAAGCTCTAAAATTTTAGAAGCAAAATCGGTCCTTGCTTCCCTAAGGAGTGCATACTGCTATTCATGCTGGCGCCTGCCTCTCAGAGCCCTTGGGGTTCTGTAAGGCCACCACCCCTATTCCTGAGTTAGTGGGGGTGATTTTTGGTGAAAACATTCTTCTGTTTCTCCCATGGTTGATTGAATGTATTAATTCTTTTGTAATGCAGTCTCCTTTTCTTGATTCTTGATATTGTAAAGAAATAGACTTATATGTGCTCATGTGATTTTATAATTGACATTATTATGATAAGGTAGAATATCTTCTTTGGGGTACAGCATAATTCCCATCTGTTTCTAATGAGCATGTATTAGCATCTGCTTGTTTGGCATCATTTTTTCCTGTCTATCCCTCCTGAAATGACTCACCCATCTCCACAGCAGCATTCCACATTTACTGCCATCTTCTCTGCCTGGTTTTTCTACTCACTAGTTTGTTCTTGATGGCTGATTCTTTGAGCACTTCAGGAAAATGGTTTTCTTTACTTAAGAATGTTACTATATTTGATCTTTTACCTTTTAAAGGCATTTCATAAAACAAGAAAACTCTACTGAGCATAAATGATCAGACACTGTCTCTGGGCTGTATGCACATTTGTTTTTAAAAATAGAATAAAATTAGTTTTAGTATCACATTGTATAATCATTCAATGAAAACATTCTGGATTCTAAATAACAATGACTTAAAAATTAAATCATGGTTTTAAAAAATTAAAAATTATTAATTTTTCCTTGCCCTGGCTGGTGGCACAGTGGATAACTCACCAGCCTGTGAACCCAGGGGTTGCTGGTTCAATTCCCAGCCAGGGCAACATAACCAGGTTGCAAGCCAAGTCTCCAGCCAGGTCTGTAGCTGGAGGCAGGTGAAAGGCAACCATACACTGATGCTTCTCTCCCTTTCTTCCTCTCTCTGAAAAATAATAAAAAAAAAAGTTTTTATAATTAATTTTTCCAATGTCCTTAACTGTCAACACTTATGTCAAGATTTCCACATTAGCAAAACACTGTGAAATGTTTTACTGCAGGTGGAATTAGTCCATGCCATTCTGCAAAATAACCCATATTCTTCAGTGGGACTTTTACCTATTTTAACTTCCCTTTCTCTTGCATTTTTACTTTGAAACCTTCAGAAAAATTGTTTTGCACTGTTCTTTCATTCATACAAGGAAACATTCTTGAAAGGAAATCATGACCAGGTAGATTAATGTGGAGATAATAATATTTAGCAAATGCCATGACAGGTTGATATGGCTCAGTTGATTGGGCATCTTCCCACAAAGTGAAAGATCACCAGTTTGATTTCTGGTCAGGGCACAGGCTAAGGGCTTGATACCAGGTTGGGTTACATATGAGAGGTAGTCAATTGCTGTTTCTCTCACACATTGATATTTCTCTCCCATCTTTTCTCCCTCCCTTTCCCAATCTTTATAAATAAATAAATAAAACATTAAAAAATAATAATAGCAAATAATTCACTGCTACCCTGGTTACGATGAACTTTTTAAAATATGCTTTATCTTTAGAAGAACAGAATAATAAGTAAAAATATTGATTTTAGAGATAAAAATCTGAAAAAATAAGACAATAAAATTAGACCTTCAAATTAAACTAAATGGAAGTTTTGGTTAAAGTCAGATATTTTGCACCAACCAAGGATCTGGCCTTGAGTGGCCTTCCTGTAACAAAAGGATAGATGTGGTCAGGATTCCTGGAAATCTTAGTTTGCTCACAAGCTCAGCCAATGTAGTAAAATAGGTGCCAGCAAAGCTATTTGTCCACATGGAGGCAAAATCAAGATGTGGAAAGAGAATCCTAGTTAACTGCAATTAACTCATAGCTACTCTTGATAATGTCCCTATTGGAACTCAACAAAGGGGATTCCAAATCCTACTTCTATGGAGAATTTGAGACCACCTTTCAGCTACTTGCTTTCAGGTTAAGTCCTATTTAATATATGTGCACTGGATGATGATTTTCTCCAGAAAAGAAAATTGGAAAGTTCTTCCACCTCTACTCCTCTGCAACTTGATCTAGTAGCTATGTCTCCTAGACATAATGGGATGGTTTCCTTTTATGTTCATCATTTGAACATTGTAATCCAGCTGTCAGTTTCCAGCAAAGCTGTGAACTCAGGGCTTCAAGAATTCTCTGAGAGTCCCAAATCAACTGATAACAAGACTAAAGACCTTGATTTTTCCCAGCATGCTATGGCACATATGGTTCCAAGTGAGATGAATGGCTGAGAACAAAGCAGTTGGGCCACATTCCTTCTACTTAAATGCAGCTAGAACTATAGTTAGGATTCAATTTTATTGAATGACCCTTTCGCCTGGACAAATGAAAGCCCAAGAATATGTCAAAAACCTAACTTTTCTATTTGCATCTCCATGGGAAATCCCTTTATAAAATCAAATTCTAGTCCTCTGATACTGACAATAGACAATGGACAGAAACTCTCCCATTATTTGGGGAATAAAGTGAGCAGCAGTATTCAGTTTCAGTCTTCAAGGGGATGCTGAAACAACTCATCTGTAAGTGTCAGGCCTCACAGTCTCTTCCTTCAGATACCCTTTGCTTGCAGTCATCTTGAGGCATTCTGGGTCAAAGTTTTAGGAGAGTCATGCATTTCCTTATAAATTGTAGATTTTTTTGTAGCTGCAGCTACAACTAGTATCATTTATTCTACTGTATGCTCGGCACTGGGTAACTGTTTCATTTAATCCTCAAAACAACCATACAGGGTATATTGCAAAGTGTATCCCAGGTTTTTTGTAATTATTGTTGCTGCTGTTGAGTTAATCAAGGCAGAAGTTGGTTCTATAAAATGGCCAGGTTTACATAACTAGAAAGTGATTAGGTCAGGATTCAAAACCAGGTGGGCCTGACTCCAAAGCCATCAGAATACACTATTGAACACAATAGTTCATGGTTTCTCAGGAAGGGGTTCAAGTTGATGAAACCTTAGAGGAGGTATCCACAAGAATCCAGCGATAAGCACATGGGAGACAAATGTAAAGGCTCTGTGGCTAGGTAGAGAATTGGTTATTCTGCAGTGATTAAATCAACTAGCATAAGAAACCAATGCCAACCACACTTATGACTCACTTTCGAGGTAGGAAATGGGTGACAGGCACATTCCTTTGTGTAGTACTAACAGCAACTGCTGGTCTGCAGATTCAAAAAAAATTTGAAAGTTTCTCAGCCAACAGAAGACATAGTAACTTGCTCTGGAGATAGAGAGATGTAGTCAGGGACAATGCTCTGACTTCTTCAACAAGCTCCATTCCCACCTGCTGAGGTGTCAAGGCTCCCCCAGTGCACCCTCCCCACATGATACCTTACCTGTGTCACATTCTCTGGCTAGTTCTTTGCCTGCACGCTGCTTAACCTCTCAGCTGCTTTTGGCACAGCCTATCATGCCCTCCTTTTTGAAAGGTATCTTTCCCCTAAAACTCATGGAACCACATTCGCCCAGCATTCCTGCATCGCAGGCCACTCCTTCATGTTTACTGGGTCCCCCTTCTCTTCCACAGCTCTAAAAATTGGCATCCCCCATGGTGGTGCCCTTAGTATGCTTCTCCTTTCATCCACACTCACCCTGGCTGATTTAAACACCAGCTTCATGCTGACAACTCACCCTTTAGCATCCCAGCCCAAACCTTTCACTGCCTGTTCCACCTCTCCCCTTGGATGTCCATTAGGTCTCTCATGTCCAAAATAGAACTTGTGATTCCCCATGAATCTGTTTTCCCTCCAGTGTTCCCCACCTCACTTAATAGCACTTTAACCTACACAGTTTACTGGAGCCAAACGCCCCCAATTAACCTCTGATTTTGTTCTTTCAGTCAGTATATACATCCAGCCCATCAGCTAGTCTCATCATCCCCTGTCTTGTGTCCTGATTCTGGCTGCTCACCCACCACAGCTGCTTCCACCACCTGTCAGTCCAAGCCACCACCTCTCTGTCCCAAACTATGCAAATTGCCACCAAAGTGCTCCCCCATTTCTACCTCCCGACAATCTATTCTCTACACAATGAGAGCTTTATAAAAATATAAATTACATCTTGTCATTTCTCTGCATAAAGCCCTCCATACTCTCAACATGGCAATTAGAATAGAATTCAAATGCTGTATCATAGGTCTCAAGACCCAAAAGACCTGGATCCTGCCAAGCTTTACAACTGCATGTTTTCTACTCTGCCCCCACCCACTCACCACATGGGCACCTGACTCTCTAACAGGCCCAGCTTCTTCCTACCTGAGGTTCTGGTGCCTGTGGGCCTGGGGCACTTGTCCCTCCACCCTCATGGTTCTGGTGCTTCTCAGCGAAGTTTGGGCTCGCATGCTGGCTACACAATGAGTCAACTTTGCTCACCCTCACCCTTCTGTACCCTGGTTTAGTTTCTTCATGATACTTCTCACTGTTTATAGTAATACCTTATGTTGTTTGTTCTGTCACCATGTTCTCCACTAGAGTACAAATTCTGTAAGGCTGCAAGGAATATTTAGTTGTTTTTTGTGTGAAGCAATGAAAACTGGCTCTGACTAGATGAAGGAGAAAGAAGAATTCACAGAGTAGGTCTTGACTCTTTGCGATAAAATTTCAACAGCATTTATGGTCCTGGTGCCACCTTAGATAACTTGAAAAACAAAACCTTGCAAACAATCACTGGAAAACATTTTTAAACACAGAAATAGTGTATTAAAAATATTCAGCTCTTCGCATATATAGAGAGAGATGAATGAGTGACTTTGGACACAGAGTGACCCATGGTCGTTTCTCCAAGTCTGGGCAAAAAGTGAATACTCTTTATGGAAAAGGTAAACATTTCTGTGTGAAAAATATGAAGTAGATTATGAATGTCATCTCTTAAATTGTTCAGCTATATTAAACTCCAAAAAGATGAGAATCAGAAATTTATCTTGAGCCTGGTGGTAATGGGCCCTCAGCTTTTGTTTACTAAAACATGAACTAACGCTTGTTATTATAGGAGAAAAAAACATTTTCTTTGAATCCCTTAGAGTCCCTGTCTGGGTCTGAAAATTAAACTGGCAAAGACAGATTAACAGAACAAAAGTATACAAATTCATTTCATGTAAGTTTCATGTGACATAGAATCGAAGATAGTTAAACCTGAGAGTTTTTATGCTACATGAGATTAATAGTGGACAGTCATGGAAAAATAAAGGACAAAGGTGTATAAGCTAAAAGTAATAAACTGGGGAAACTTAGTAGGGCTTGTTTACTTGGATTCATCTCCCTCCATCTTAGGGGTAAGAGCCCCCACAGGGCAGGTACCTCACACAGGTGGGTCTTACAACCTGCTTCGGGGGAGAGATGGGGAGAAACAGAGAGAAAGACCTTCCTGCTTCTGGCACTTTCTCAAACCCCTTCAGCTTAAACTATTTAATACATCAAGGTGACATGTTCTGAGCCCTATCCATATCAAACTTACAACTTATTTTCAAACACAATAAAGTCAGCAAAAAATTAGACTGAAATAGTAAGGGTTTGTCCTGAACATGATATGAAATATCTTTATTTAATAGCTCTTTCCATATTCTCTTGACAGTCAGCCCAGTGTCCATTCTGGAAACAATTGTGTCTGAAACATGGATATTCTTTCATGCTAAAAACCAGTTATTACAGTCCTGTCATGGGAGGTTGGAGAGTCAATAGTCTGAGACTGAATGTTTTTCCTAAGTAACCAACCCTGGGGGAAAAACCGGTTAAAGAAATAAGAATTTTTAGTTACATGAACTAAATGTGATTACCTTCTAACAACATTGATGAAAAGCATTTGAGGATTTGGCAGCTTGACTTCTTTTATTATGAAATAAACACACCCTTCTATGGCAAAAACAAGTTTCTGAAAAAAGATTTACTAAAGATTCTAAGATGCTTATTTTAAAGAGCATTTCATTAGGTTCATGACTCATCAGTGTGACCCCCCAGAGACTCTGCCAAGAGATTATCATCTTTTGGAATAAAAAGAAAAGTAACAGATCTCATGCAAACCAGGACTGCATAGAGAGAAACATGGGCAAACCTTTCCTAATTTTTAAAGTCCTTGTAATGTTACCCTGGTTCTGGCTTTGAAGTCCTTCAGGAACTTTCAAAAATAGAATATCAGTGTGGTGACTAACTTCTTCTCTGAGACACAGGATCTGAATGGCTCAGAAAGAGTGAAATTCACAGGCCTCACTAAAAGCTTCATGTGAGTAAATAACCCCAGGCGTTTCTCAAAAAAAAAAAAAAAAAAAATATATATATATATATATATATATTCCTGTAGAGCCTAACAAGTGGCAAGGAAGGCTGATGTGCATTTTGATTCATCCCCTTTCTTCCGCCTCCTCCTGAGAGCCTCCCCCTGAGGAACAGGAAAATGCAGGCGGTCAAGAGCAGACTCTAATTTCCACATCCTCTTCTGCCACTTGAGAATGTACTTTAAGGAACACTTGATATTGCATAGTAAGACATCAGATATTATATTTCCTCTCAAAAAAAAAAAAAAAGACTGTAGGTGCACATTACAGTCGATTTCATTCTTCCAGGGTTAGTTCCAGGCTTAAATATATATGGCATGGGAATAGATGAGAGAGAGCCAGGTAACATTCTCAAAGGTAAAGGGGGATTGGGCTCATAAACAATGTGAAACAAAATAATAGTGGCAGATTGGAATTGGACTCTAAAATGCCTGAGATACTGAAGAATTTCTTCCTATGCATAAATAGGAAGAAACTTTGAAATAAACAATCATAAAAAGCTAGTAAGAAATTTTTTTTCAATGCTCTAAGCAAAAATGGGAATAGAGTCTCTAGAAAACAGGGGCTTAAGAGCTTTCCTTTCTATGTTGCCACGTAGAGAGCTGAGAATGAAAAGTCTCCCATGGGAATGAAAGTGGGATGGGCTATCCTACTCCCAGCTCGCCAGGCCCTAAGGGAACCGGGGACTGTGGAGAGAGGGAGAAGAACAGCCCCTGGCAGGCACCATGGAACCCAAACAGCCAAAACCAGCTCCAGTCAGTTCTTAGAGTGGCACTTCTGCCAACAGACACCACCCTGTGTTCACACAGAGGCCTGGATCTGGACGACCAAGTGGTACTATAGTGGGTTGAACAGTGTGGCCCCTCTAAAAGATATGTCTGTCCACCCAAAATCCGTGAATGTGACTTGACTGTGAAAAGGTCTTTGCAGATGTAATTAAATAGAAAATCTTGATATGAGATCATCTTGGAGTTCCTGAGTAGGCCTTAAATCCAATGACAAATGTCTTACATGACACAGAAGAAAGACACAAAAGAAAAGACCATATGAAAATGGAGGGACAGATTAAAGTTATGCAACCACAAGCTGTATTGGTAAATACAGTAGTTAATTCCTAGAAGTTCAGGTCTAAGTTCATATTTAGAACTATCACCACTCCAGTTTCACAAATTAAAGCCAATTAACTGGAGGCTATGATATGCAGGGGAAGGAAAATACCTTTTTTCTTTACCTTTCTAAGTTCTCAACTGGGACCCCTTTAACAAAAGAGAGATCAACAACAACAACAACAACAAAAAACGTACAAATTTGCTTAATATAATTTTAATATCACGTGGGAGCCTTCATGAGAAAATTAAGGCCCAAATCAACAGTTGAGCCTGAGTGTTGTAATGCTAGCTTCACTGAAGACAGTAGAGCCCCTCTCACTCGAGAGGTTTATGCCTTAATTAAGGGGAAAGTCAGAAAGTGCTACCTGCACATTCTATTTCTCATATGTCTGCAGCTTGAAACAGTCAATATACCAAGGCGCCACTTTTGGGGTGTAGCATGCCCTGAATGCCATCAGATGCTTCGAATATTTTTTCCAGTTCAGGATTTTCCCCTTGATCAAGCTGACTCAAGCTGACTGTTATTTTCTGGGGAATGGGTTCCTGCGCCCACTGTCCATGTGGATTCTGATTTTGAGCCTTTGCTTTCCCTTTATCAGCCCTACAGGTGTGGACCTCTCACATTAGATCCAGAGTAGAAGATATCCATTTTTTTTTTTTTAATCCTCACCCCAGGACAGTCTTTCATTGTTTGTACTGAGAGAAGAAGAGGGAAAGAGGAACATCAGTGAAAGGGAACATCAATGAAAGAGAACAGCATCAATCGGTTGCCTCACATAAACACTCAGACCAGGGATCAAACCCTCAACCTAGGCATGAATCCTCATGAGGAACCAAACCAGCAACCTTTCAGTTACCAGACAACACTCCAACCAACTTAGCCACACCTGGAAAGGCAAATCTATCCAATTTATTAAAGGTCCATAAATTAAAGACATATATACAAGATTTTAGGAGATTGTCCTTTTAAAGATTAAGTTACTCTGGCCAGTGTGTATGGGTAGGGATGGCAGACATGGGTATTTTTATCTAAATCCTTGATCATGGGTCACGCCTGTATTATCTTCTGGAGGGATTGATCCAGACTTAAATAACCTACTCTTTAGTTTTTTGTTCCATGAAAGAGATTGAGTTACCGGCTGTATCATCAAGAGTCTTTATTACAACCAGGCTACCTTAAGCAAAAAAAGAATTATTAGGAAAAATATTGGGTAACTTAGAAGCCTAAAAATAAGCCAGAGAATTAGGCTCAAAACACAGACAAAACCCAAGGTAAAGACGTGGTCAGATGGGAAGCTGTGGCTGTCATCGCTGAATGCTTTCCTGGCCATGCCTGACTCAGCTGTCACTGGAAACCATCACCAGTCACAGACAATCCTGCTAAACCACCACCACAACTACTAAGAAACAAATCTCACCATTTCTTCAGCTGTATACCACTTAAAATGTAAAGTTGGAATGTGCACTTAACCCAGGCATGTGCAGGAAAAGGATGGAGCTCCCCCAATTCAAAGCTTCCCCAACAGTTCCTTTCACCATCAAGACTCTTGCACTAGAAATGCTCAGCAGCCAAAAATAATGATAAATGGGCTAGTTTTCATGGGCTCTAGGGAGACCTTGGTTATTTTTGTCTATCTAGACCTTAAATCATAATGGCACTTATACTGATACTCAGGATTGGAAGAAATAGATTGGATAAAGACTTCCATTGAACTAAAAAGCCACGTGATGTTTTCCCCTCTTTTCAGTTAATGCTTAGCACCACTTTGGGAAGAGCATGTCACACAGTAGGCCTTCCCAATTACATTTACAGGAGCTCGGCAGTCTGAGGATGGGGCTTCATCATAAACTAGAGTGGCCTGAAACAATACTTCCTTACTTGGCTCATGTTGTAGGCCCACACAGACACTGGTAACATTTGTAAGGCACACTAAGGTAAATAGGAGCAGTTATTGGGCTGCAAGCAACCAATCTGAGGATGTGCCCAAGGTGTCCCAGCTGTCTGAGGTCACCTTAAGAATTATGGAGATCAACACCTTAGTTCAGTTTAGTTTACAGACCCTCTAAAGTATCTTCCTGGACTAGGCCAGGTTAGTGGAGAGATGAGCATGGGAGTCACTCTGTTGCTGAACTGACACTTTGGGCAATGCTACTGTTTTCTATGGATGGTTGTTAAAAAGAGACAAACCATGATGCTCCATTGCTGTGTAGACCATTTAGGTGGGTGGTACTCATTATACTGCACATGTCCTCTCAATTACAGCCCTTAGGAGAACTTCCTCTTTGATCTCAATATCAACAAGGCTGTTTGCTCTTAAGCACCTGTTTTTGTTTTGTCATGGAAGACACTGTGAATCTTGTAATGGATCATATTTTTCAGGTAAACTGGTTCTGGGAGCTTGGAATAAAATTTTCAGCCTGTCTCTAATGTGTTTATAGGACTCTAAGGCGGGCGTCTTCTATACTAACTTCACACACTTCCATCTCACTTTCCTACCCTTTTGTTTCCTGACAAATTTCCACTTACTTCACCCTGTTATGTTGTGATTTTTGTAATTCACTTTAGATCACTTTAGGGACAGAGTGGGAATGAAAGGAAGGAAAGGAGGAAGGAGGGAGGGAGGCTGCCTTAATATTCTGGATTATATCACATTCATATGTGACTGCTCAGCTAAGTCACACCTGGAAGGTGAAGCTTTCCAAGGTGAAGACTATAACTTACTCATTTTTATACTCTCAAACTTATGGCTATCAGTAAAATGAATAAGTTATTGTGGATAAAAAAAATATCACAACGATGTGACTGTACTTAATGCTACTAAATTGCGCACTAAAGAATGGTAAGGTGATCAATTTCGTGTTAGGTATATTTTACCACAATAAAAAAAAATTTAAAGCTATGCATTAAGATAAAAGAATTCTGTAGCTCTACTAAACCTTAATCTTCTTAAAAGAAGGAAGAACCTAACAGCCTTATTTATCTGTGGAGCATAACTTTTATCCCAATAGGGCCTAGAACACTTATTGAAATGCCAATATCTGGTGTTCGGTATATGTTTCTCAAGTTGAATTCCCTGAAGACATAAGCAGACTTAAATGTAAGCATTTGCTTATGAGCATGGTTTGGAACTCTCAAAGGCTCTGCATATAAATATCCCCAACCATGTATGGTAAATGAAATCTCTACCCTCCCTTTGGTTTATGCCCCTATGAAAAAGGCAGATATTTATACTAAAAGAAGATCAAATGTGTTTGAATGCATGACTTTTTAAGCTGTGTCATGTGTTTAATGCATGACTTTTAAGAGCATATAGTTCTGGGGAAGAGAGCTGCAAAACAGGTGAGCTGGGGCCGAGGCTGAAATCAGGAGAAGAAATGGAGATAGTATTTCAAACAGGGAACATTCTAGAACTTAGCAGGCCTAGGCAGTCTGGTGAGGAGAATGCAAACCCTGTAGTGGAAAGCTGTGGGCTCCTAGAAGGCTTAATAGAGGCACTCACTGGGTGACTCTGGGGGAAAGGAACACGGAAAACCAGGAAAGGGGATGTCAAAAATTCCAGAATGTTTTTATGGTGAATATAAAGACAGAGCTGCTTTCTGCAGAGTAGCCTAGACTCACATTGAATAAGGAGATCACAGGATTCAGAGCCAGAAGGAACCTTAAGTGTCATTTACTCCCACACCCTTCTCTTGTAACTGTAAAGGCAGAAATACATGGAGGAGTAGGTGATGGCACAACCAAGAGGAAATCCAACTCTCCAAGTCAATGCCACTTCCACTGTAGCCCCCAAGCTTGTTGATATTGAGTGGAAGATTTTTATTTCCTGAGCTGTGCCTGATTATTTGGTTCCAGCAGCAGGAACACCCAAGATTTCTCAGAGGAACTGAATGCATAATGCACACCCGGTTGTAAAATCCCACGATGCTAGTGGATCATTCAAACTGTAAACTATAGCAGGTGAAAATCCTCCACTGACTCAGGAATAGCATGTGCTTATCTTCTCCTGATGAAGGTGGATGATGTGTTTACATCTTAGAAAATACTTGGCAGCCCTTGCAGCCATTTTGCCAAGAAAAATCTCCTTCCAACGTTATGAGTATTTCCATTTGGGCGTTCATCATTCCAGTCCTACAGGCTAAAAATATAAAGACATCGTGGGAGGGAGGAGAGGGCAAAGTGGGTAGGCATGTGCTTGGCTGTGCACGCCACTATCTCTCTGGTGCAACTGTCTTGCAGTGTCCAAAGTTGGCTTCAGCCATTTCCAAAAAACAAACTGTCTTTGTCCAGTCATAGTACCTTTCCTCCCTCTCATTGATCTTTGACTGTGTTCCCTCCCTTTCTGCCTCCTGAAAGCACCTTACACCTTTTTTTTTTATAACCATCTGGTTCACTTTCACTTGGCAGGTCTGCTTCTCCTTCCTTCCTTTTCTTTCCATTTCCATGTTTAAGACCTTAAGCATCTATTAATGAATCTTGTGTACCTGGTGTGCTTGATTCACTACATTTCCAGAATCTGAAAGCCAAACTTGAGGTCATTCAGACACGCTGTTGCATTGGTGAGTGTTTCCACCCTAAATTCCTCCAAAGTCTTGAGGAATTCAACTCACATGGAAATACTTACCATAAACCCTTTAAGCTATATATGTTTATATGGCACTTATAGTGTTTCAGGAAATATTTTCAGTCTTCATAACAACACTATAAGGTAGATAGCATTATGAGGAGGACCCAAAAGATGGGATTTATATATAAAAATTGTATATTTATTCTTACATGTTTAAACTTCAGTCACCTTCAAAGTACTCTCCATTTGATGTACAGTTTTTGAACTTGTTGGTTTTGATGCCTTTTAATGCTTCTGCCATTTTTTGTTTACATCCTCCAAAAGTAAAATGTTTCCCTTTGAGGTCTTTCTTCATCTGGGGAAACAAAACAAGTTGCTTGAGGCAAGATTGGATGAATAGGAATGGTGGGGAATAGAGGTCATGCCATTTTTCATCAAAAGCTGCTAAAAATTCAATGTGTTGTGGACAAGTACATTTGTAAATCACCCATCAGGATATGGGCAAGCGTGCTGAAAGAGCCATCAAAATATTTCCTGAATTTGCCCAGGCCAGTCAACTGCAGGGATTGGCTGTGACCATTTAGGACCAACCTCTGCCTTCTATGGAGGATCAGCTGTGCAAGGGCAGGGTGCTGGTGCTCTGAGGTGGTCTATAGCTGTCAACTGGTTGCACGGGTACTAGGGTTTCCTGGGTGGTGCAGACCAAGGTCAGCCCCCACCTGTGTTTTGCCCAGGACACCCTGCCTCAGCTGTAAAGCCATCTGAGATGGCCACTACTTGTGCTGGGCTTGGAGGTTCCCAGGTAGAGGCTAGCTGTGATATAGGCTGGCTGCTGACAGTGCTGAGTCTGGAGCTCACTGAAGCAGCTGTTGCCTGTTTGAGAGGATTTATGAAGTTGTAAAGCCTGAGCTGAGACCAGCCATTCATATGAAAAAGAAGCTTGGGTGGGCCCATAAATTGGATAGGGTGGAGTCTCTGGGAGCCTCTAAGTTGGTTCAAACAATGTTAGCCAGGTTGATGGAGTCTCAGATAAATCCCTCCCTTGATCTGCCAACAGAAACCAAGGCTCAATTACAAGAGGAGGGTGTATGTAGCCTGTATGAAGGGTGCACCTGAATTACCCAGCTTGTGTGATAGGGGAGGCTATGCCACTGGACCCTTAGGACACCTATTACATTAGGCCACACTACCAAGACACAGAGTCAAAGCAGATCTACCTAATACACAAAAACAAATACAGGAAGACTGCCAAAATGACCCAAAAGAAAGAACAGGTCAAAAAACTCCAGAAAAACAAGCTAAATGAAATGAATATAAGCAATCTATCAGATGCAGAGTTCAAAACACTGGTTAGAGGATACTCAAAGAACTTAGTGAGGACTTCAACAGCATAGAAAAGAACTAGTCAGAAACAAAGGATATACTAATTGAAATGAAAAACAAGTTACAGCAGAGTGGACAAGCTAAGATTCAAATCAATGATATGGAACATAAGGAAGCAAGAAACAACCAATCAGAACAAGAAGAAGAAAAAGAATCCCCTCCCCACCTCCAAATTAAGATAGTGTAAGCAGCCTCTGGGACAAGTTTAAGAGGTCCAACATTTGTGTCACAAGGGTGGCAGAAAAAGAAAAGAGGAAGAAATTAAAAATCTGTTTGAAAAAATAATTAAAGAAAGCTTCTCCAATTTGATGAAAGAAATATATATACATGCAAGTTCAGGAAGCACAGGAAGTCCCAAACAAGATAGATGCAAAGAGACCCACTCCAAGACATATCATAATTAAAATGTCAAATGTTAAAGAGAAAATCTTAAAAGCATGAAAAGAAAAGCAATTAGTAACCTACAGGGGAGTTCCCATAAGACTGTCAGCTGATTTCTCCAGAGAAATATTTCAGGCCAGAAGGGACTGGTGAGAAATATTCAAATTCATGAAAAGCAGGGACCTACACAGCTAAGATTGCTCTACCTAGCAAAGATATCATTTAGAATGGAAGGGAATATAAAGAGTCTTCCAGACAATAAAAAAATTAAAGGAGTTCATCATTACCAAACTATTATTATATGAAATGTTAAAGGGACTTATTTAAGAAAAAGAAAACATCAAAACTGTGAGCAGTAAAGTGGCAAAAAATACAAACCAATCAATAATTGAATCTAAAAAACAAACTAAGCAAACAAGAAAAACAGACAGAACCATGGCTATGGAAAGTGTTTCGATGGTTGCTAGATGGGAGGCAGATGTGGGGGAATGGGTGAGAGGTGAGGGGATTAAGAAGTACAAATAGGTACTTACAGAATAGCCATGGGGATGTAAAGTACAGCATAGGAAATGGAGTAGCAAAAAACTTATATGCATGACCCATGGACAAGAACAATGGAGTGGAAATTGCCTGAGGGAGTGGGGAGTACTGGGTGGATGGAGTAAAGGGAGAAAAATTAGGACAACTGTAATAGCATGCCTGGGCTTTGGATAAAAGGAGGAAAGCACTATGATCCTAGTGTGCGATGATCCTAATAATAGTCATTTCACCTATGCAGAATGCAACTCATCGCACTCCAATTTCTGTCTCTAAGCCTTCAAGGCAATGTAGTCTAATGTTAAAAACATGGTTCAGCTAGTGTAGTTAGGTAAGAAAAGGCTACTTTGTATAGCAGTGAAGGATATTTTGACCATAGAAATTTAGGATTTCAATGCTGTGACAAGAAGAGAAACACCAAATGGATGCCTATCTTCAATTAAAAAGTGAGTTGATAAGAATGTCCATGCTAAAAGTCCAGTTTGAGGACAAAAGAGAAACAATTACAATTAATATATTGTCTGGTGGGAAGTCTCTGTGTACAAGTTAACTCAGGAGATCCTAAAGCACTGCTCAAATGGAGAAAAGCATGCCCACTGGGAAAGCTGCATATGGTAGCAGTAGATATCATTCAAATATGACATGATGGCCCCAGGAGTGTGTCCCGCCAATAATGGTTTTGCCAAACGCATAAGCCAGGGCAGTCCCACACCAGAGAGTTCTTAGGAAAAGCTCAAAGCATGCCTTTATTTATTTTTCCTCACTGATTGAATATTGAGTCAGTGAGGGCCACTAAAGCATTTTTTGGAGATTTTTTCAAAAGTATAGCAAAAAATATTACTTATATAATATATATACATATATATTATATATATAATAAAATTTACCATTTTAACAATTTTTAAGTACATCTGCAATGCTGTGCAACCATGACCATTACCAATGTACAGAAATTTTTTATCAAACTCTGTCTGTACCCATTAAATGACTCCTTATTTCCCCAGCCCCCCTGGCTCCTATAACCTCCATTCTCCTTTGTCTATAAACTTACCTACTCTAGACACCTCACATAAGCAAACTCATACAATATTTGTGCTTTTGCATATCGCTTATTTCATGCTTATGTTTTCTAAGTTCATCCATGTTGTAGCACACATCAGAATATCATTCCTTTTTAAGGCTAATAGTATCCCATTATGAATGGACATACCACATTTTGTTTATTCAATTTATCTGTCGATGGCATTTGGGCTGTTTCTACCTTTTGGTTATTACAAATGTTGCTATTAACATTGATGTAATTAGTGAAGCGTTTCAGCAAAGGAATAATATAATCACATTTTTATTTTAGAAAAAAATCACCTTTTATATCCATCAGGGTCCAGCCAGGAGGAAAAAATCACACCAGTTATTTTAACAGAGAGCATTTAATGTAAAGAATTATTAAATAAATGAAAAGGAACCTTGGCTGGTGGCTCAGTGGATAGGCACCGGCCTATGAACCCAAAGGTTGCTGGTTCAATTCCCCAGCCAGGGCACATAACCAGGTTGCAAGCCAGGTCTCCAGCCAGTCCGTAGCTGGAGGCAGGTGAAAGGCAACAATACATTGATGTCTCTCTCCCTCTCTGCCTCCCTCCCTTCCCCTCTCTCTAAAAATAATAAATAAAATTGTTTAAAAATTTAAAATAAATGTAAAGGCAGAAAGAATAATACATAATCACAGGGTGGGCCCTGCAGAAGCATCCACTGTTCCTAGGCTTAGGAATACAGAGAGGAGAGGTTGGGGACTGAGATGATGTGGAACCAGGAGACGAGACACCTTAAGCTGAAACTTGGAGACTGAGGAGGGAATGCTGCTTGGCTGGTGCTGGTGTCTCCCGTCTCGTAGGCAGAATACAGGGGCTGAAACCCCTGACTCTGAGAGGGTGTGGGGTGCTGCTTGACTGTGCCCATGGCCCCGAGCTTTGACGGTGAGGTTGTGGTGTTGGGGCCCCTAAACACTAAGCAAGGGTGCAGTTCAACTGGTGTTGGCATCTCTGACCTCAGAGAAGAGGACCCATGTGGCTGGGATGCTACACTCTGGGGAACATCGACTGATGCTAGACTCTTGAGTGAGCGAGATGGGACTAACGAGCTCCATGAGTGTTGGAAAGACCCCAACCTGGATTCAAGGGCTGTTTGTTATTGGAATAAACTGGCAATTCTGGGTGAGTCACACTAACAAACACAGGAAGCTGCCAAGAAGGAGCAAATCCCTTCTCCGGCCTCCAGCCTTGCAGGTTCCTTCCGGTGTCCCACCCCATTGACAAATCGGGGCAGGACCCACCTAGTAAAGCAGAAATGTGGTTTGCAGAGTCCTAGCTCACATTATGAAACAGAGTAAAGAAGGATGGGTCTGAAGCAGAGATGCTAGCTTAATGCTGGACTAGTCCTATGGCAATGGGAGGAAAACGGAAGGCAGCAAGCCCTGAGTCAGGAATATAGTGCATATTGGACATGTTCACTGTGACTGACAAATCTTAGGGGTGACAGCCCCATGTTGATGGCTCTACATTGGGAATGGGCTCCAGTGTCCATGTCTTTGTTATGTAACTCCATCCACTGACCATAGCTGATTTATCCAGAGTGATTGCCTAACCCAAGCTAAGTTCAGATTCTCTTTCTTGTCTTTGAAATTTAGGAGGAAAACAAAAAACAGAAAACACCTGATGCCCGGGAAGCATTAGGGCTGAGTCAAGTAACTAGATCTGCAAACAGACCCCTGCTGCTGAGGTCACTGGAGCTCACCTGGTCCTTTCCTTCCCAGGTGCTTGACTGCTCAATTCCAGCTGTGATCCCAGGCGATCACCTGGGAACATTTCCATCAAGCCTCCCTTTTCCTTAAACCAGCTGGACACACATTCTGTTGCTTCAACTTTTCTCTACCCTCCCAGAGCTTACATTCCAGAGGAGTTTAAGAAACTTAGAAAACATTCACACTTTGCAGAGCTGAGTGTTCCAAGAGGCAGAAGCAGACTGAGTAGACAGTGTAAGCACAGAGCACGGACGCTTAAGCTTGTTGGGGCAATAGTGAAGAAGCAGGAATGGGGTGAGGTGGGGTCAAATATTTCAAACACAGTGATCCATGTGAAGGGCCAGAAGTGAAAGAAAGGCTGACATGTTTGAGTAAATGAAAGCAATTCAGAATGGCTCACATAGAAAAGTAGGTGGGTGGGGAGATATGATAATAAGTCATTTATTCAGGGTTTATCAATACCAGTTATAGGTGAAACCTGATTTGGTCCTCACAATAATCCACAGAGTGGGTAACATTGTTGGAAGACACCTCTGCCTAAGAAAATAGAGATTCTGTCTTCTCCAGAGCAGAGAGATTTGTTGATTTTACTCAGCTATTACAATAAAGATAACGATTTCTGCTAGGGCAATTTTCAGGCAGATTTGCTCCCAAGCCATTTAAAACGAGTTGGGATTCCTAGCCTCAGTGTACGTTAGCTATGATGCAAGTCTGCCTAGTGTGCAGCACCTACTGGCCTTAAACTCACATCACCTCAGGGATCTTGGATGGCAAGGGGAACCAACACAAGCATGAAGTTCATGTCATCTACTCCGCTGTGAGTGATAGAGTCCTTTTCCTCTGAACCAGGAGTCTAATATCTTCTGCTGGCACCCATGAAATTGTGGTAAGCTGATTTGCAAATAGAGTAAAATCTCAGACTCTACAGGGCTCTTGACAAGTGTTATTTCCTCCAAGAGGGGAATGGAGAAACAGAGAAGTTCAGGACTTTCTCCAAGGCCACACAGCTAGTGAAGGTGCTCAGATATGAACCTAATGCAGATAAGCTACAAAACCTGGGGCCTTAAGCACATAATGAACTCAAAGAAGCAAGATGGAGCTAAATCACACAGAACCTTGTGAGTCATGTAAGAGAGTTTAAATTTTATTATAAGAGTAATAGTTTATCCACCTGGGTAGGCTGGCACTGTAATAACTATACCTCAATATATATTTTGGCTTAAACTCAACAGAAAATTATTTCTCGCTCATATAATTATTTGAAGTGGAAGATTCTGGCCAGTGGACAGTCCTGTAAATAAGAGCAAAATCTCTCCCAGAGTGGAACTGGGCAAAGAGCCCTCTGCTGCCAACTTTCCCAGAAGCTGAGGGAATGAATACCTGAGTTCTGGAAAAGGGAGATTAGGACATCACACCACAGTGTCCCATATATATATATATATATATATATATATATATATATATATATATATTCACTTAAATGCCTGATAAATAGTTGCCTTAGCCACACACACACACACACACACACACATTGATAATATCTCACACACACATTGATAATATGAGTGTGTTTCTAAAGATAACACAATGTACTGTAACACAGGACTTATTTAACTAACATATTATCAGAGTATGCATTTTATCTATCCTTTTGTCCCATCCTAGAGAAACATAATATCCTTGGGGCAGATTCTAGTTTATCCCAAATTACTAACATAACTCCCGCTTGAGAGTCTCTCTGTGAAGATACATGCAATCAGACATTAGAGTGAGGCAGAACTAGGGTGAAATCCTAACTCTGTGACATGCAGCTGTGTGTAATGATGCACCAGTCACTTAGCCTCTACAGCCTCAGTTTTCTCATCTGTAATAAAGGGAAATTAAAGTACCTTAGTGTTGCTGTGAGGATAAAATGAGATCATGTAAGTAGAGCATTTATCATGATTCCTGACACGTAGAAAGCTTACAAGTGATGCTACAACTAATAGGGGACAAATATAAATATGCAGTGGGTCAAAGCATGTGTGCTAGAAGATAGTGATAAAGTAATGTCCTCCAAGAACAAAAGAGTGAGCACATTCCTGAAAGTTACATGTAGATCAAGTACAGCACAGGTCTTGTTGTTGGTTTTTTTGTTTGTTTGCTTTGCCACTAGAAATAAATACTTTAAAGCCTACTAGTGGGTGGAAAGGTGAAATTTTGAAACATGACTGCATTTTATCTTAGTCATGAAAACCCTGAATCTAAATCCTGGCTAAGGTTGTGGCAAGAAATGCAGGAACTGTTTCCCATGTGGTTAGCAATCACCAACAGAGTCTTTATTCAGGTGTTGCCTCCTATCTAGATTGTGGCTTCTTTTCCTACTCATCTGTGTCTACTTCTTTTTATAACCCAGTGTTTAGTCTCCCTGGGTTCAATGTTACAGCTCTAAGAAACATACACCAGCAGTCTATGCAGCTGACTTCTGGGTGCATGGATATGTATGGACTACATTCCCAGCATCCCTTGCAGTCTGGTGTGACCCTCTGATGATCTCTAGGCAGGGGAAGGCAAGCAGAGATTTTGTGTGTCACGTATTAGGAGGTTGACCTGCTGTCCCAGTTTGCCTGGCATTGAGAGGTTTCTCTGAATATGGGACTTTCTGTAGTTCAGGAAAAATCAGGTCAAATTGGTCACTTTGTTCCTGGCCTCTATCATAAACCCTCCAAGACACCTTCTGCATGATGATTCCTCTCTCCAGATTCTTAGATAAAGAGTCTCACAAACACAGCAAGCTTGGCAGATGTGTTTTGAAGACGGCAGAGAAAAAAATCAGCCTGAATAACCACAAGGAGAAGAAGCCATCTTACTCTCACCCATTGATTTGGAACATCGATCATGGACTCCATGTGAGTAAAAAAGATACTTCTATTGTGTTTGACTCCTTACATGCTGGGTCTATTTTGATAGTACTTTAGCCTATCCCGACTAACACAGAGACACTCTACACACTGAGTTAAAATGGATGAAGCTTTACAAACTAGTATAACACTAAGGCAACCCCCACCTACATACACCTGCTAACTTTCTGGGAAAGTATTTGAAAGGAGGATGAAATTTAAGGAGAAAGAAGAGGAAAGGAAAGAGGATGAAGAGGTGATCCTCCTAGAAACCTATCTTATGTCCACCATGAACAATTCCCGGGTCTTCTCTCAGAGATTAAGGTGATTGCTATGAAATGTATCACACACGCAACATTGCAAGGTGCTCCACGGTACAGAGCAGGGAACTGAAGTCAGAACACCTGGCTTTACACCAGCAGTACCAGAGAGCAGTGCTGTGAGGGTGGGGAGTAAGTAAGCCCTCTGCACCTCGGACTCCTCATCTAGGATACAAAGGTATTCTACCACGTGATGGAGCATCGTTGATGAGCCAGTCCTGTCCCACGCACCGCAGATATAAAGATAAGATACAGTTAAATCTTTCAAATCGACAACAGGCTAGAAATGTTGGAAAATGGAGTGTCACCTGGGACTAAAGCCAGGGGGAAGGAAAAGGGTCACAAGGGGGCGGGGGATAAGTCCTCTCGTTTCATCAGTAAGATCGCAGGAGTGAGTGTGCCTGGCTGCTTGCTCTGCACACTGGACGACAGGGGAGCAGGGCCTATGGTGCAAGGAGCCCTTTGAACAGCAGGCCGAGAGAGTCCCTCAGCCAGGAAGCCTGCAGATGTAGATTCAACACCTTCTCTGTGCTGGGGCTGTGCTGTCCTCTGGAATTTAAGGGGGAGGAAGACACCACCCCATAGTTCTCCATCCAGAAGGGCAGCAGGTGTCTCACAAACTGAGTGATGGTGTCATGGCAACACGAGGCACTGAGCAGGGGCTCCTTGTGGGGCACAATGTTGCTTGGAGAAGGCTTCCCAAGTTGCTGCCGCTGAGCTGGACCACGAAGCATGAGTGTATGTTGGCAGGTGGCAGAGAGGGAGCATGAGCTGGACATTAGAGGGAAGGAGGTGACATGTCTGGAGGGGGCATGAGAATAAGGAAAGTACAAGGGATGGTGCTGCCGTGACCATGCAAGGGCCGGGGCAAAAAAAAAAAAAAAAAAAGCTCTTTTTTATTATTTATTTTTTGCGGGGTAAGGGGAATCCATGATAAAAAGTTTTATAACTCTACCCTTAAAATTAGAAAAAGCCCTTAAGGGGTTAGAGCGGGAGGAGGAAGAGCACTTGAGGGGCTCTGTGAGCATCCAGGTGAGAAATGACAAAGGTCTGAGCCTGGGCACCGACAGGGGAGAAGAGGAGATCACAGGTGTGAAGGCTGAATTGGCAGCCGCAGGGGACTCCTGGCCTCTGGGCCGTGTGCTAAATGGAAACTGGAGGCAAGAGATTTGGGTTATTCAGGGAGGCAGAAGGGAAATAGCAAAGCTAGAAAAGCACAAAGGGCAGAGCTAGATTGAAAAGGAGATGGAAATGGTCTATGTCTGCAGCTGTGAACACGAGAGGGAAGGTTCAGTGATGTACTTCAGTCAGGGCGATAGAGAGAGAGCTCAGGGGAACTCAGAGAAATCGTGGCTCTTCTCCTGAAATCAACTGTGGGGGTGGCAGTGTGGGTGGAAATCCTCAGTGGCTTTTGGGAAGATAATGATAAAATGGCCCTGGGTCACTCAGACACAAAGACCCCATTCTAGTTAATAGCAACTCTTTGTTAAGCTATGACTTGATTAAGTGATTTAATGAAGTCCTTTAGGGTCCAGTGCCTTTGAAACTGTGCTGTTTTTTTCAAAATTGTAGAGCATCTCTGCCTGTTTATAATTGGAGATTAAAATATAAAAACTGGAAAGAACTCGTTTACATACAAATCAGGAAAAGGAGAGTGTTTTCTTAAGAGCTCGCCTTCCCCAATGAGTGAACTTCCACCTTTCTTTTGCCTAAGGTCCAGGAAATTATGGGTGGCCTGGAGTAGAACTTTGAGAAAGAAATGGGGTTAGAATATAACTGGTCATCTGTGATTATTTCTGAGGATGTGTTTCTCTAAGAAGCTTGTGCTAGGGATGCCTCTCTATTACAGAAATGTGTTTTTTAGCAATTCAGAGAAAGCCTTGAGGACATAAGAGACAAATTCCTATTTAGCATGGCAGAAGGCTGAATTTGCTCCTAACCAGCTTGCCCCAGCCAGGATGACCCTTCCCGGAACCAACAAGGCAAGCCTAGAAGCAGAGCCATAGGAGAAGGGGCCTGGGTGATGGAAGTAGGGGGGCGGGGGAGGTGGGAGTATTGTGCAGGGAAGAGGGCAGGCTCTGTAGTCAGGCGGAAATGGGTTTGATATCACTTCTGACACTTGCTAGCATGTCTGCAGGCCATGCTATCAACTGTGCTAAGCATCTTCAGAACTGCTCTTTGTCTGGTCAAAATGGACCAACTACTTCTCCACTGGGAAAAGGTCTGATCCCTTTCTCCTACCGGCCCACCCAAACTCGGTGATACACACGTTACACTCTTGCAGACTAGAAGCAATTTGGTTTCATTGTACCTAGCATTTTACTGATGGCATTTTATTTGACAAATTCTACCAAAGAGAAAATTTTTACCTTCTGAGAGGTAGGATGCTCTGGTGATTCAAATCCTAGCTGATCTACTCTCTGCTCTCAGATCAAAATATCATTCATTTAATGTCTACAGATCTATGCTGAAGGGATTACATTTTGGAAACTATATGTTGAATCATCAATATAATCACATGTTTCTCTCTTGGCACCATCCAAGATGAAGCAGCATAAAAAGCACATCCCAAATGAAAATTTCAGGAACGCTTAGGGCAGGTGTATTTACTTAACAAATTATAAGTAGATGAGTTTTGTTTATCTGCATTTTTTAAATTCATCTAGGCCCGGATTCAAAACCCCATTAGGAATCCATAGTGTGCTCTAAGTTACAGGCAGTGTGGCCTGGATCCCAAAGCAAAAGCCAGATTTAATGACTATAAACAAATCAACTAAACTTACTGTTTGCCATTATACAAAACTATACATTATACATAGAACATGTTCCAACAAAGGTAAAGATGGCCAACTTAGGTTTGTTTCTTTTCTTCTTTTTTTTTTTTTTTTCCACTTGTTCAGGAATTGTATAAATAGATATGCTCCTAGAGCTTCTACCTAACAGGCAAAAATATTCAAGGTTAAATAGCTTCTCACTAAGTTCTTGACAGACTGAAATCTCAGTGGTCTTTTTGCTTCTGGACCAGCTGATGATTAGGGTTCTTGGCTTCATAGCACGGATTCCTCCATAAGTAGCTTGAGCAGCAGAACAACTTCTTATAGGATATTAGGTAATGTTCTGGAATTCCTAAAGAGACAAGGGAAGGGGAACTATGGACTAATGCAGGCAGAGTCCTGGGTGCAGGACCCCACTCTCAGGGTCACCGCCACTAATGCCTCAAAAGGTTGCTGCCTCTTCATCCCACTCGGCCACCCTTGACTGGAAGCAATTCCACAATCAGTTGCTGTAAAAGGAAGGCTTGTGAGAGTGAGTACACTAGCAGAAGCTGCCATCCGAGTACAAGAAAGAATGAGAAGAAGAATTACACAAGGAAGGCAAGACTCAAGTGGGAATGTCCCCAAGCATAGAATGACTATTCAAAAGGCCATGGCCAGCTAAAATATGATATGTGTATCCACAACACTAAAAACATGCTCTCTGCTTTACCCTTCTTAGGAACTACTTAATCCACAGAAAAGCCAATATTCATAAAAACAAATATGGGAAAGCATTTGCTGGTTTTGGTTTGTGACTACAGCATGAACTCTAAATTCAACTAACTGCTTATGTCATTACCAATCATTTTCCTAAGCCTGCGCAAAATGGATCAGGCTACCTGAGTTAATGTAGTTTGTACAGTGCTGTTCAGTAAATAGCTTAAAAATGAACACGGTTATTTGGTTTCTTATCTTTAAGCTTGAGTAATTGTTTACCTGGCTACATCTCATGAAACTATCTTTGTATCAACTAAAACAAGAAGCTTTTTCTTTGCTCAGGACTTCCACTTATATGTCATTTTTTCCCCTCATGAAGGAGCATGTACTGTGCTCAGAAATCAGGCTAGTTCATAGATCAAGAGAAGAGTCCTTGCATACATTAAAATCTATCACATTTCTGGAATAAACTGGCAGTGAGTGAAATATAACTGAATCAACTCCAAACATCCCATTAATGTCCATGAATTAAAACACAGCTGCCTCGACCCATAAGCCATCACCAGACTAAACAGGAAAACACTAGAAATATTCCCATAATCATCAGGAATGAGAAAATTACCTGTATTATCATCTTATATTTAACATTGTTCTGGAGGTTGAATTCTATGGAATTAGGTAAAAATATAGATTACAGAAAGATATATGGATAGATGGTGGGATGGACGGATACATAGATAAAATACAGATAGATATAAAAATTGCAAAGAATCAGTATTTTATGATATTATATTTCAAAAAACTAAAAGAACTATCAACTTGCAAATAATTTACTAATATCACCAGGTATAAGGATAATAAATTAATAGATTTAACATACGCAAGGGAACTAATTAGGAGATATAACAAATTCTTAATTTATAATAGTAACAAAGATAATGGGAACAAAAATAGATAAAAGGAATAAATTAAGAGGTTATGTATAAAATCTTTAAAAAATTGTAAAACTCTCCTGAGGAATACAAAGGAAGACTGACAGAAAGATAAGGGTAATGTAGTAGTGCATACTGAAAAAGCTGAAATCAGAAATAATATAATTGACATAATAAATATGACTTGGATTTTAATAACAAGATAAAATACATAGTCAATCCTTTTTCTTACAAAAAAGAAAGCATGCAAAATTAAAAAGTATAATGATAGTATAATAACTATGGTATTTTCTATTAGAAGTGCACAGTTTGGTGCTAAATATTTTAATATCTTGATGAAACGGAGTGTTCCTAGGGAAACAAATTATCAATGGTGATTCAGAAAATAGGAACTTGAAACTGGCCAATGACAAAGAAAGAAAGAATAGTAGTCAACGGATTACTCTTCCCAGGACTCATGCAGTGGTTATCTTTCCCATTTTCACAGAATTATTCATTCTCAGGCCATCTGATAAGAGTAAACAAAACCATGAAAATGTACCCAGATATGGTACAAAACTAGCATATTCTAAATTCTAAAACCTGGGATTGATTTAGATGTGTGATCCTTCATATTTTTAAACATAGGTATAAAGAAAGTCTTAAACAAATGACTAAGGTAAACAACTTCAAAAGCATATTCAACAAATAATGATCTATAATGAAGTAGTACTTATCCCAGAAAGAATAGTGTTTCAAGGTGTTAATATATCATATCAGCAAGTGAAATAAAATACTGTTGGTTTGATTGATTTATCTTAAGCATTCTAAATTGTCTTTAGAAAGACACCAACACTCGTTCCTTTTTTTTTTTTTTAATTTTATTGTTGTTGTATTACATCCATCCCCTTTTTGCTCCCCTCTGTCCCCGTCCCCACCCACCCATTCCCCACAAAGTCAATCCCACCTGTTGTCCATGTCCATGGTTCCTTTATACTAGGTTCTTGTCTAAGCTGCTCCCCTGTTCCTAATGTTTAAAAGAACTACTATTAAGTAGCAATAAAAACACTATTTAACATCCTAAAATATATAAACAGCCCATGTTTTAAATGATAGTGAAACACCAAAGGCATGGAAATAAGAAGCAAAAGATAAGGATGCCCACTGGCATTATGTTTATTTCAAACTGTTCTGGAAGTTTTGGCTCACACAAAGAAAACTGAAAACTGAAAAAAGTACAATTATTAGCTATAAGGATATATGCTAATATCCTTATATATGACAAGACAATTGATTCTAAATTGTATTAGGTAATTACAATATCTGAGAACATCAACAAGAAAACTATTAAACTAATTGAAGAATTCAATAAAGCAGCTAATTTTTAAAAGTAACTTTTCTTTATAAAAGTAAAAATGAAATATTATATAATATTTCATAATATTACATAATAATGTAAATATCATATACATAAATTACACAAAAAAACCCATTCACAACAGCTATACTATATACAATACTAGAGAATTACCTTTACTATATATGTAGAGGTCCTATATAAAAAGAATTACAAAACATTTCATTATGAATGAAAAAGAAATATAAAACATAAAAAATTAAGGGAAAAGAGCTGAATATGTCTTTTCCCAACAAAAACAAAGTAACCATAAGAGAAAAGAGTAATACAGTTTATTATATAACATTTTAAACACTTTAATATGCCAAAAAACATAAACAACTATTAAATATAATAGCAAAAAATAAAAATATTTGTAACTCATGGGATAGCTCATTGATATTTTGAGCATAAATTGCCCTTATAAATCAAAATATAACCCAAGAGAAAATTGGTAAAGGATAAGAAAGTATCTTCAGGTATAAAAAGTATATGAAAACAGATCAAACTTACTAAAACGTAAAGAATTAAAAATGAATACACCAAGCAATGTCATTTTCTTCTGTTAAATTGGCAAAATACTTGTAACTGAATGGAATGAAGACTCATACAGCTCTTATGAGTGTGAAACTTTGCAAAAATTTTGTTGAAAGAAATTCAACAGTTTGATTTGAACTTCATGCCCATTGATCAAATAATTTTAGTACCAATAGTATTTGCTCAGGGTGTGTGAGTGTGTGTGTATGTGTGTATACATATATAAAAATTTTAATAGGCTCAACAATAAGAAGCTAGACAATAGCATGAGAAAAGAAAAATGGAAGCTAATGTGAGTTAGCTGCTAGAGCGAAAGTGAGACACTCCCGGTGGAATTCACAAACTATCTACCTAAGAGGTATTCAAAGGGGAAATGAGTACCTGCTAAAGGCCTAGATGTGTCCTTGTATCCTTTCTCCTTCTTATTCATTATTCTAGATCCACACTATGGCTCTCCTTTGAGTTCTCAAGTACATCAAGCTTATTCCTTCCTCAGAATGCATGTATATGTGATCTATCTAGAAAGTCCAGCCAGTTAATATAATGAGAATGATTTATGTGACAGCTGTGTAACCAAGGCAGCCAAGGAGAGTGGGCTGGAAGGTGCATGCATAAACAATGACAACTTCACTTTACTAGTCAGTGGGGAAGATAAAGGCCATTGAGTGGGCATGTGTACTGTGTAACTGTCGATTCAAAATGACTGAACCAGTTAAGCAACAAATCGGGATCAAATTTTCCATTAAACTAGAATGTTCCTCCATGGAAACTATTTGGATGATGCAGAAGTCCACAGCTATGGGCAACTAGTAATTGGCAGCTTTATCACAACCATGTGCCCACCCATGCATCCCGTCTCATGCAACATTTTGTGGCAAAACATCAAATCACCCAGGTGACTCAGCCCCCCTACAGGCAGATTTGTAAGAAATCTGCCCTGAGACATCTGGCTCTTCCCAAAACTAAAATCACCTTTGAAAGGGAAGAGATTTCAGACCATTGATGAGATTCAGGGAAATACAATGGGATTAACTGATGGAGATTGAGGCAACTGTGTGAGATCCCAAGGTGCCTACCTTGAAGGGGACTGAGATGTCATTGTCCTATGTACAATGTTTTTTGTGTCTTATACCTTCCTCAATAAATGTCTATATTTTTCATAGTACATGGCTGGATACATTCTGGACAAACCTTGTGCACTAATCCCGCCTCCAGAAGTGCTTTTCCCTAAATCCTTAGAAATTTACTAATCTGCTAAACAAGACCTTTAGATTCTTAAATTATCTGCAACCAGCCTGAATAATCAGTTTGTGACCTTGACTGTGCATTGGACTCATCTGGGGATTTTTTAAACTATTGAGTCCTGGGTCTCATCCAAAGATCTAATTTAACATGCCTGGGAGTATAGCCTTGGCATCTGGCAGCTTTGAAAGCCACCCAGGTGATTCTAATTTACATGAAAGATTTAGAACCACTGGCCTAGTTCTCATCACCTTGTTTGTCTCCTTTGGAACACTTTGTGCCTATAATAGTGACTTATTTATTAGTTTATTCACTGCCTACCATAGAGGCAGGATCCATGTCCATTTTACTCAACTCCAAAAGTATTTGATGAAAAATGCATAATAGAGAAGAAAACCATTCCATATTCTGTATTAATAAACCACAATAGCCCAAACCCATGCTTCTTCAACTTCAATATTGGTCTGACTCACCTGGGGCCTTGTTAAATGTGGATTCAGATTCAGCCTTGGGGGACAGTTGGGATTCTATACCTCTAACAGACTCCCACATTTTGAGTAGCAAGGACCCCTGGCTACTACATTTGCCTGCACATTTCCTGAAAATAAGAAACGCCTGGAGCTTCTTTAACTAAAGCCAGATTACGAGTTTCCCATTCAGACCCATTGAATCAAAATTTCCATGGCAAAAAGATGCTAATCTGCATATACTATAAGTATCCTAACTGATTATTATCTTCAGAGAACTTTGGTAAACTGAGGAGTGACTCAGACACTATTGCTTATCTTGTCTGTATTCAAAAGTAATGAGGGAATGGCTAAGTAAGCACCTATGGGACTGACTCTCCCACGTATAACAATAACCCTGGACAGAATGAATAACTATCTGAAGATTCTGGAGAATAACAAAATCAAGTAATACCAGAAAGGAGTTGAAATTTGAAAGAAAGGACCAGTAAGGGTTTACTTTTCCTGGCGTTTAGCAAATCATATTGAAGCCTGTTCTACATAGGGCAGCTAAAACACCAAAACAAAACAAATAAGAGGCTGAAAAAGCAGAGACAGGACAACCACAGCCACTACAATGTGCAGGGAGGGAATGATAGAAAGTACAGACACACAGGGGAAGAGCCACAAACTTTGTGCACAGACTTTTGTCCAAATCTCTGGTTAAGCCCTGGACCATAGAAGGGTAGGGCAGTCTGCAAGCAAACCAGCTAAGGCTAAAAGGACTGAATCAAGAACGGAGTGACTTCCAAGTAATAGAGATCATACTTTAAGACAACCAACTTAATTAGCAGCAAAAATAAAATTGTCAGCATTCTTCAGAGGACGGTGATAGAGTCCAGAGTTTCCATGACATAGTGATAACCAGCTACTCTGGTGCGAAAGAATAAAACTCATATGATTCTCATGAGGTGAATGGGTAAACTTAAAAAGACAAAAAATAGGATAGAAGTTACCAGAGGCTGGGAGGAGAAGGGAATGTTAAATTATTATTTAATGAGTTATAGTTTCTTTTGGGATAATGAAAAATTATGGAGATTTCTGGTAATGATGGTTACACAATATTATGAATATACTTATGCCACTGCAATGCACACTTTTTAAAAAGTTAAAGTGGTCATGTATGTTATGTATATTTTGCCACAATAAAATAAAATAGAAAAAGGAACCAATGTAACAGAAATGAAGAATGGCTTCAGGCGGCTCATAAGTAGAGTGGACATAACTGAGAAAATAATCAGTAAGCTTAAGATATCAATAGAAACTTCATCAATATAGAAACTATATTGATGATTATAGCTTCTGGAGAAGTGAAAACTGAAAAGTAAAGAGAAAGAAGGAATGGGGAAAGAGAGGGGGTGAGAATAGCCAACAACTTTAGGACAATTACAAACATGTAACATACATGTAATGGAAATACCAAAAGGAAAAAAAAAAGAGCAATAATGGCTAAGAATTTTTCAAAATTGATGACAGATACCAAAACATAAATTCAGGTAGCTCAGGGAACACAAAAAAAGAAATATCATATTAAAAATGCAGAAAATCAAACACAGGGAGAAAATTTTGAAAAAAAAAATCCAGAGAATAAAATTACCTTACTTATAGAAGAATAAGAACAATAACTATATCAGACTTATGTTTAGAAACCACAAAAAAAAAAAAGATGAAGGGAAACATTTAAAATGTTTAAGGGGATAAAGCTTAGAATTCCATATCCAGTGAACTTATCTTTCAAAAGTAAATAAAGACTATCTCAGACAAAGCAAAACCAAGGAAATGTGTTGCCAGTAGCCCTGCCTTGTATAAAAAAATTTTTTAAAGTTCTTCAGAGAAAATAAAAATGATATAGATTAGAAACTCAGACCCCACATAAAAAAATAAAGAGCATTAGAAAAGGGATAAATGAAGGCAAAATAAAATATTTTATTTTTTTTATTCTTAATGTACCTAACAATTCATTCAAAATAATAATAGAGACAATATATTGATGATAATAGCTTCTGGAAAAGTGAAATGAATGACAGCAATATAATAAGGTGTGAAGAGAAAGAATTGGGAAGATTCAGTTGTTAGATTCCTATACTACCTGTGACATAGTTCAGTGTCATATGAAAGTGTACTTGTATAGGTTATACATGTATATTACATTTATATGCTAAGAAAAGAAAGTAGAAACATATAAAGTGCTTATTTTAAACCAGGGAAAGCATGGTTTAAAGCTTAGAAGACAATAATAAGAATAATAATAATTATAAAACAGAACAAAGGCAGGAAATAGAAAGCAGACAAAAATATGGTAAATATTAATACAACCATATCAAAAATAACTTTAACTTTAAATATTAATTATAACCCTGTCCAGTAGCACAGTGGATAAGGCGCCAGCCTGCGAACCCAAAGGTCGCTGGTTTGATTCCCCAGCCAGGACACATAACCAGGTTGCAAACCAGGTCTCCAGCCAGGTCTGTGGCTGGAGGCAGGTGAAAGGCAACCATACATTGATATCTATCTCCCTCTCTCTCTTCCCCTCCCTCTTAAAATAATAAAATCTGTTTAAAAAAATGTTAATTATAAAAACACCAATTATAAGATAGTTTATTTTATTAGAATGAATAAAAATAGACAAAAAGGGCCAAATTATATGTTGTCTAAAAGAAATTCACTTTCATATAGGATTATATTATTATATAGATTAATAGTAAAGGGATGAAGACAGATACACAATGCTAACACCAATTTAAAAAGGAGCAGCATTAATTTTAGACAAAGCAGATTTCAGAGCACGGAAAATTATTAGGGCTAAAGAGAACTAAAGAGAAGGGTCAATTTTCAAAGGAAACATAACATTCTTTATACCATATTGCCTAATAACAATAACAACATACATAAGACAAAAACTGATAGAACTATAAGGAGAAATTAAGCAATTCACTATTATAGTTGGAGACTTCAACATCCCTCTACCAGTAACTGAGGGATTCAATAGGCAGGAAATAAGTAAAGCTATGACTGAACTGAACAACACCAGCAATTAACCGGATCTAAGGTGACATGTGTAGACTAGTCCATCCAACAACAGCAGATTGCACTCTTCTCAAGTTCTTACGGAATATTCACGATGATAGACCACACCTGGAACCGTAAAACATACTGAAACAAATTTAAAAGCATAGAAATCATACAAAGTAAGTTCTGACCGCAGTGGAATTAAATGGAAGAGAAAGAGAGAAAGGGGGAGGGAAGAAGGAAGAAGGAAGAAGGGAGGGAGGGAAAGACAGGTGTGGGGGAGGGAAGCAGGAAGAAAAGAGGAAAGGAGGATGTCTTCAGTCTATTGGAGGCAAATAGTCTTCCCATTTGGCCTCCTAGGAGGACTATGCCTTCAGAGCCCTCATGTGCATTTATTTCCTGAAGACCTGCCTTCCAATCTTTTAAAGAAATATGAGAAACAGGAGACTGGCCTCTGAAGCCTTTCTTGGACTCCTTTTTTGAACTATGCAGTCTCACATCTACATTCAGCAGCTAATAAATCTCTAGGGCGTTCATTGAACTCACTCTAAGTTGCTGGAGATGAGAGCCTTGTCATTGGAATATTTCCAGCTGACTGAGCCCACAAAGTGAATGGCTGTTTGATTTACAAGTTAGATTCTACCTTATCATTTGTTCATAATGACTACTTCACCAATAGTAATGAAACTGTGACTGTTTTTCTTTCTCATGCCAAGCATTACACAGGGGAAGAAGAGTAATCACAAATACAAGTGAAAGATTGTGTGCAGATGATATCTATAAAAAATTCAATTATAACAATAAATATTAGTTAAACAAACAGACCAAGATATTTGGGTTGACACCATCTTTCCTAGTGCAGGATGCACAGATAACATAGTGATTTGTGAAAGAATGTGAAAGGAGTATCAAGTCCACTCTCTGAAAAGATTGAAATTTGAAATGAGGTCCAAGTATGGCTGCTGGAAGGAGACTGTTGAGACTGACAGTTAAGGATCAATGTCTAGGGAAGCTTCTGGCAGCTTTTCCTTAAAACTTGCTGAGTATTTCTCAGGAATTTGGCTTCCCCCTTATGAAGATGGTATGCAGGTAGTCCACCTGCTGAATTAGAAATGATCTCATTGATAGTTTGAAGATTCCCTGTTCATCCTCCAGTTAGCACCCCCAAAAATCATGGATGCCAACTCAATCTCCCTGCTCAAACCTACAACTGATTTTATGAGTTGGAATGCATTTAGCCACAAAACATCAGAAAATTGCTGTCCAGGGAAATCCTGGAGATTTTGGCCCAGCCTTTGAATACCCAATGTTGGGTATCACATCCAGAGCGCAGCTGATGCTGCCAGTGGGACCTGCAGATGTCAGATCTGGTTGGGAATAGTTTAAGGGTCTTCCCTAAAGAGATCAGAGCAAATCCAGTCATTCAATGATAGACAAATTAATGTGGCCAGAGAGAAGCATTGCCAGTGGTCCCCTGTGTAACGTCCTTGCAGACCGCACATTCTTCCTCCATCAAAATGTGCCAATAAGTTATTTCTTTACAACACTGAGGATCCCCTTGCCCCCAGAAAGTTTACTTTTCAGCTGGGAACTTCTCCAAGGCATCAGATAAAAGTTTTGCTGTGACATCTTGGTCAAGATACAAAATCCTATGCCTCCAAACATCTATACCCACCTACAAGAAATCTAACTTACCTTTCAATAACATAACACTACCATTTTATACAATTGTTAGGTAGGCATGCCGCTAAAAATTTTGTTAAGCGACCATTCAATCCACATAACATCCTTACGTGAGATGCTATTATCCCTGTTTTGTAGATGTGCAAACTGAGGTGCAGAGAATTTAAATTGTTTTCCCAAACTAGTCTATGAGGGAATAAATAGTAGGGAAAGAATTTGGACCCAACTTAGTCTTATTTCAAAGTCTCTGCCTTCCCTCTTCTCTCTCTCTTTTTGCACTTGATTGAGGTGTAATTTATATACAAAAAAACTGCACATATTTAATGTGTACAATTTGATGGACTTGAGCATACACCTGTGAAACCATAACCATAACCTCCAAAAGCTTTCTCTTGCTCCTCCTCGTGTGTGTGTGATGAGATAGAGTCACAATAGTTCTTTTAGTGTATAACACAGAATTCTTAACTATAGGCACTGTGTGGATCACAGACCCTAGAACTTACTTATCTTGCATAGTGAAACTTTATACCTATATACCTCACATCTGTTAGAGTGGCTAATTGTTTTTTAAAAACCTATTAGTGTTGGTGAAAATTTGGAGCAATCGGAACCAATTGGACCAATCACACATGGGACACATTGCGGGCAGCTCTGCTATCCCCCCATCTTGAATGTTCTGACTCCATCTTTGCATGACTGGCTCCTGACATCACTTCCTCATTCCTCAGCACCCAGATTAAATGTGCTCTTCTCCCATCCCAGCCACTCTCCCTCACATCATCCGATTTTGTGTCCTTTAACGCAATTCTCACTATTGAAAACCAGCTTTGCTTATTTCTGTTTGTTTCTCTCCTGTCTCCTCCCACTAGAATATAACCTCCATAAGTGCAAGAACTTTGTCATTTCTGTTCTGCAGGGAGCAGTGCCCAGCATAGAGCAGGAGCTAGTGGATGTATCTGGAGAACCATGGATGGTGAATCCTGGAATCTAAGGGCCCTCCCCTAAAGCCTGATTCCTGATGTTCTCAGAGTTACTCAGACTCTGGCAGCAGCCAGTTTTGAGCAGTTTCTGGGAGGAGTCTCAGGTCAATCTTTAAATTCACAATTTAAAAAATTATTTATATAGATCTTGTGTACCACTGAAACACTTAAAAGGTTATTTTTTGTGTGTGTGTGTTTTCAATCACAGTTTGCATCCAATATTATTTTGGAAACACTTTTGACTAATCCATATCAAGACACATTTCCATCACCCCAGGCAGTTCCTCTGTGCTCCTTCTCAGTCACCCCCCTTCCCCTGCAGCCAAAGCAACTGATGACTTGACTTTTATCAGCATGAGTTTGTTTTGCCTAGAATTTTGTTTCATGGAATCACAACCCATGCATTCTTTTGTGTCTGACCTTTTTACTAATGATAATGTTTCAGAGATTTGCCATGTTGTTGCCAACACCAGTACCTTATCTCTTTTTATTGCTGAGTAGTATTCCATGGTGTGGATGTACCACTATTTGCTTATCTCTTCTCTGGTTGAAGGACACTTGGCCTGTTCTCAAGTTTGGCTGTTATGAATAAGGCTGCTCGGGACATTTTTGTACAAGGCCTTTAGTAAACCTATGTGTTCATTTTCCTTGAGTAAAAACCCAGAAGTTCAATTGTTGGGTCATAGGGTAGATGTGTGTGTGTCACTTTTTACAAAATTGCCAAATGATTTTCCAAAATGATTGTACCTTTTTAAATAATCCACTTTTAATTTCTTCAAATTGTACTGTGAAACTATTAGGCAGTCAACTGTTGGAGTAGTCAAATATCTAGAGGTCATCCATAAGTGTACACACACACAAAACCCCAGCATATAAAGCACAATAAGCCAGAGAGCTCAGAGGGAGGGACCCACTCCCCAGGCCTCTCCACTCAAGCCCTGCTCCTTTGTTGCTCCAGCTACTGGAGAAGAGGGCCTGACGTTTCACTTTGCCAGAGCAGAGGGAAAGCACTGTGCCCTCAGCCAACCTGTGCTTTAATCTTTTCCACCTTGTGCTTCCTTGATGGGTAGAAAATTAGAAGTCAACTTTCCCAGAAGAATGGCCTGGGCTCTGTTTTGTGTAGAGCTTCCTGGCCCAAAGTCTTAAGCAAATAAAGAAGGGCACATGCCTGGGGCTATTTCAGGCTCTCAGAAAGATGCAGGAGGCTGGCCCCCAGGGAAAAAGGAGCAACAACGCTAGTGTCATGCCTATATTTGGGCTTCCAGAAGGAAGATCTAAGCTGAGGATGCATTTTCCCACCATTCATAACCACTTTTTTTAGACAGATAGGTGATGTCAATGGCATGTCAATCTTCTTATTCCTATCAAGATTTAATAGTTTTACATGGTCTGGACTTAAGGGGAAGTAAGTCTAATATTCATAGACTGCTCCAGTGACATATGTTTACTGAGGGAATAGTCCAACATCTTTTAGAATCGACCTAGTAAAGCCTTTGGATAGCTTCAAGTATTCTTGGGAGTATCGACTCTTCTGTTGAGTGATGGGAAGGGTTCCAGCACTGCAGCCTTCATGGACTAAGACACAAGTCAGCCCCGACTGGAAAGCCAAGGGAGTGAGCACCCACACTTTGAGACCACAGTCCTCAGACCCTCAGTTCAATTGCATTCTGGCTTTGCCAGGCTTCTACAAACCCCCAGCAGCCCTAATGCCTCCATCCCCCAAAGCATTGTGGGGAAAAGGTTGAGTTTCCCAAGAGCCAGAGCATCCTTAGGAACCAGAGAAACTAGTGGCTCCCTGTAGCTTTCCTAATGCAAAAACAACCCACCAGGGTGACCAAAGTCTGAACCCACATTTCCAGAGTTAGTATGTGTTCAACTCAATCCCCCCACCCAAAAGGTGTCATGTTTGCTGGAAATGAGTTTTTCCTGCACAGCTATGGTTAGGTCCCCTGCCAGTGAAGAACCTCTGGTGGAAGCCATCTGAAATCTTCTGATTGACTAGGTCTGTGGCTCAAGGTGCCTGAAGGATTGGTTCCTACAGGTCTGGCCAGGGCTTACTTTTCCCTTTGAGGTCCGACATAAGAAACAATTGCACATCCCGCTGCACAGACACCTGGGCCCAAGTACCCAATCATGTTGTTAAATCGTTTATACTCTCACCCTGGACTTTTTGTAACAAGGCTCCCCTCAAAACAGAATAGACTCTGCTTTCTATGGGTTCTGCAGTGGGATAAATGCTGTGCTTCTTGATAAGGCATTTGCTCTGTCCTCTGAGCACCCAAACTTAATGGGTCAGAAAAACGCCCAGGTGCTGTTCTGGTTTGGTATAAGTAGTTATCACGTGCTATTTAGAGAGTGTGGAAGAATTTCTTGGCTCCTATTAAACCCTGGAATTCTGTTTTCAACAGGCTTTCAGCAGTCGAGGCTCTGAGTCATCTGCCCGGTGACCAGAATTAGGGACCCAACATCATGTGCCTCCCAGATAATGAGGTCAAATGTGCCAGACCCGTCAGGAGCCTGATAACTGGCTTATTAACATCCATAAATGATAGCACTTTTGATTAAACCTTACATCTCCGCCTGTTCCCCCTCTTGTCCCTTCTAAAATTAGAGCTGGTATTTTGATAACCATGCCCTTGCTTGAACTTCAGGATGGTTCAAGGGTAGTGGAAAATCGTGATGCCCTGAGACTACCACTTCCAAGGACTGGGGATTTTTAGGGTCATAAAGCCTTAGACTTTAATTCCGGCTTTGTTGATCGTTTTTCCCTCTTCAGAGTACAGTTAGATTTATTTTTTAAGCCAACAAGGTATGAAAGAAAGCATAAAGTTTAGAATCAGAAATCTGGTGCTCTAGTAACAGCTGTTGCCCTAAACTAGGTAAGTAAACAAGCAGAAGTCACTTTACATCACTGAGCTTCAGTTTTTCATCTATAAAAGGTAAAGAGTGCTGCTTCTCAGAACTAGCATAAGGGTCAAATTGGATAATAGATAAAAATCCCTTTGCAAATAATAAAATCAGTGTAGGACTAGAAGGTGTTATTGTCACACTTATTATTCATGTTCCTAAGTTTTCTCTCTTGTGGCACCATCGCTTTGTTTGAAAACTGTAATTGTCAACGTCAATTTGCCCCAGTTTAATTTTAGTGTTTAATGTTTAAGACATAAAATATTGTAAGAGAATTTGAAACTATCCTCTAAAGTAACCCTGGACCTAGGAAACAAAGATGTCCCAGGATGACAGTTCTAGATCTCCATGAATATGAGGAGATGAAGGTCAAAGACTAGGCTGATGAAAAACAGAACAAGTGAAATAAGTGGGACAAGAGGGCATCAATAACATGTGGGAGAAAGGGAAAGAAATAATCTAGGATTTCCTGCCACCGAATAAAGTGTTTAAGGCATCCTGGGGAATGGCACTAAGGTGAATGTGCAAAGAGAAAACTAGAAATGGGGAGGCCCCTCCAAAGAAGACAAAATGATTCAGGTGCAAGGCAGCTGACTTTTGGACAAGGATTTGAGCACAGGTTAAAAGAGAAGATAGGAAGGGGAGGGTAGAAAGTAAAGGATGAACTTGAACTCCGGCTCATTAGGCTGAGAAATAAAGTGAGGATGAGGCAGAGGCTCTGGGACCAGGACACCAAAGTGAGGATTGAAATTGGTTTCAAAGCAGGGGCAGGGATGGGGTGTGAGGGAGTGAGAGCTGGGAGGAGCAGGCACAGTGTAAATGTAAAGTCTTGGGGGGTGGGTTCTGGCTGACAGGAATGTATGCATGGGAGTGGATGACAGAACTGGGGGAGCAAATATGACAATCTCTGAAGTGGAGGAAGTTGAGGGCCTGGAGAACCAGGGTCTTTGCTAAATGCCCATATTGCAAGTGGAGTCTCCCAGGATGAAAAGGGAATGTGAGGTTATCATGCCCACAGGAACCAAAATTTCCCATAAAGTTGAAGGAATGACCATGAGTTTAGAAGATGAGAGTGACAGGAAGGGAAGGGAGTGGTATATAGCCCACTATATGACAAGGGCCCACACATATGAGAATATAAATATTATTAAAAATGATAGCCTTGGCTGGTGGCTCAGTAGATAGGTGCTGGCCTGTGAACCCAAAGGTCACTAGTTCGATTCCCAGCCAGGGCACATAACCAAGTTGCAAGCCAGGTCTCCAGCCAGGTCTGTAGCTGGAGGCCCATGAAAGGCAACCATACATTGATGTTTCTCTCCCTCTGTGCTTCTCTTCATTCCTCTCTCCCTGGAAATAATAATAATAATTTTATATATATATATATATATATATATATATATATATATATATATATATATAAACTCTCCTCCCACTTCTGATCTCTTCACCTCCTTCACGTTTTCAGGCCCAAGCCCAGAAATGGTGATGACGAAGGATGAGCAGTATCCCAAGAGCCCTGAAAAGACTACAGATTAATAATACTGCTTAGAGATGGTCAGGAGTCAGTACAAAAGAATAAACACACAGAAGGAACTGCTCTTGGAAGAGAGTAGAGAACCGGTGCCAATTCACCCAGGTGCACTAGGAGCCAAGGAAAGGGCTTTGGAAGGATAAAATGAGACAGGGAACATAGAGACTAGGGAGCTGAAGGGCTTGAATTTGGGGACTACGTCTGAAGGACAAGGATGAGAAGCCTGGGTACAATGAATGGATTGTAAGGTTCTGAGAGGAACTCTAGGCAGTCTGAAATCTCAGGCCTCTTCAGAAACCCAGTGGGATCAGGATTCTTAACAAAACATTAGAGGATGTGCTGAGGTGCAGACTGGCCAAGGAACCTGACACATGTAAGCCAAGAAGTAAGATATTTCATATATTCTTCAGGAGACAATGAGTTAAGAGGTTCCATACCCTCTTTTGCCTACTTGAGTGGCACATAACTTCTGAGCACCCAGGAGACAGTGACCTTCAGCAGCTAGTAGACCTGCCAGTGTGATATCTGAATGGAGTCACCTGAAGTCAGCTCTCAATTATCAAAGGCCTGACTAAACACAATGCTGACTCTGTTTTGCCATCTAGGTCTTAGTTATATAACAGCATTGATTGATTCTTTTTTGCTGTTTAGCCCAGCTTTCTTCCTCTCTTATTCTCGCATCTGCAACATTACTGGTGACCTTGAAAAAATGATGACTATCTAAATGCCCAACAATATGAGAATAGTTAAATAAATTATAGTGTGTTTATACTTTGGAATACTGAAAGGCAATTAATAAAATGGAGCAAACTTGCACCTACTATGATGGAAGGACATCAAAGATGGTTGTTGGGTAACAGAAAAGGAATTAGCAGGATAATGACTAGTGATAGATTTTTGGAAAGAAAGTAAGGAAGGGAGAAAGGGAGAGAGGGAAGGAAGGAAAGGAGAGAAGGAAAGAAACAGAAATCATATTTATGTTACTGCATGTGTTTAAGTATGTGTGCTTGGGTGTTGCGAATAGAAAAACATTTTTCAAAAATACTGAACTGATAACTGGACGCTAAACATAAGCTTAGGGATAGTGGGAAGGGGCACAGAAGCAACTTTTCCCTTCTTACATATACATTTCTGTAGCTCCAGAATTTTTTACAACTTATATTATGTATTACATAGGTCATTAAAGTTATGTAACAATTCCATCTAGATCTGGTCTTTACAAGCTCTAGTGCACGTTTGAGTTTTCTTACCTTTGGATTTCGGCATGATAGAAACAAACAGCTAATGTCTGTTTACTCACTGAAAGCACATTGTTTGGAGGAGCTTGGAGCAAGGATGATGAGAGCAATTTGCAAAATCACTCAGCAGAAACTGGAGAATGTTGTCAATGAGTTGGAAAATTGTTCTGAACAGTTTGCAATGAAGGATAGTGACAGGGCTGAAGCTGAGAAATTTGAACTGCCTTGCTTTCAAATGTCACTTGCTGTCCTCTGATTATGAGTGAGAGTTGGAATTATTAAAGTTTAAAATATAAAAGCAGACAATCTTCTCTTTAAATGACAAATTTAAAAGTCACACATAAATAATTGCAAGTTATAAGGAGCTTGCATCTGAAACCTACATACCCTACGCTATAAATATTTTGAAAAGTAAATTCAATTTAATTTTTAAATACTGGAAGGGAAGTTTTAATCATGTTTATATTTTATTTGTTTTTATAATTTTTCACCTCAAGGCTGGGTGAGCAAACTTTACACCCAATCACTTAAAAACCTGTTAGAGTTGACACCGGTGACTTCATCTTAGATTAGCTTCCTGTCTAAATATATCTCTGAACAAATTACTGTGGACAACCTCAGTGTTAAAACAGCCTTTGTACAAACACAATCTCTCAAGCAAGTGGAAATGAGCTGCACTTGAAAATTCATTCCTTGTCATTAATTTTCAAAGTCAAGGACACTTCACTAAGCCCCGTGGTCCAGAGCTCAAGAAAGAAAGAGGGCACAGATTGGCAGTAGACAAGGTTTGTCCTCACAGCCAGTCTCACACCTCCCCCTCTGCCCCATTCAATCCAGAAAGTTGGTTCTGTGTCCACTGCTGTCTACTTCGTCTGCCAGGCCTGAGTTCTTCTCCCAACTGCTCTGCGGGTTTCTTCTGTGGATTAACGAGCAGTTTCAAAACCAGTTCAAGTGACTTGCTATTTGGAAAGGGCAATTTCTGCCCATGTTTAGAGAAAGTTAAAAAGCTGAATTTCACACACACGCACGCACGCACGCACGCACACACACATATAATTCAAATTGCAAGATATTACGAAAGTCTTTGAATTGAATCCTATCCTTTGAAAAGCTGAGGAAATCAAGTCCCAGAGAGCGATGTGACTGGCCAGGATCCAATGGTTCTTCTGTGGTCAATGTATTGCTAGACAGAAAGAGATGAGCTTCACCCAGGTATTTCAGGAACATTTTGGTAGTACTAAAATCATGATTATATAAAAAATGTAGTAGTTCGTATTATATAGTTCATTAGGTAACCAAACAAGTTGCAGTTTCATGGTTTCTGTAAGGCATAAACATTATTTTATTGATTTGGTGAATATTTATTACCTGTGATATGCCAGGCACTGTTCAGGTCCTGGGGGAAAGGGCCATTGGAGAGTTTGGAGCAGGGTCAGACTTAACATTTTAAAGGGCCACTCAAGTTGAGGTGTTGAAAGTAGACCATGGGGAGGAGATGGGAGGTCAGCAAAGGGGAAGCAGGAAAACCAGCTAGGAGGTGGCTGCAATGAAGGTAAGTACTCATGGTGGCTACACCAAGGCACGAGGGGAATGAATGATATTTTGAAGAAGAGTCCACAGGGTTTGCTGCTAATGAAGATATGAGAGAAAGGAATAAGTCAGCAATAATGCCAAAATATTTGGCTTCTAAAAATAGAGCAACTGAAAGTATGCAATTGCTATTAGGTGATATGGAGAAAACCAAAAAGATAAGGATTGAGGAATAAAATCTGCAATTCTGTTAGGGGCATATTGTTTGAAGACTCTAGAAGACATTGAAGAATAATGTGATTCTACACAATCTGACCAAAGAAGGTGAAGTTTAGAGGAAATACTGGGTTGTATATTTTATCACTTCAATTTTAGCTAGTTATCACCTATAAAGTCTTTAACAAAGCATTTCCCACTATAGTATTTGTAACTTCTGTATCTTATTGACACAGCCAGTGCTTATTTATTAGCACTTAGTGCTTATTTATTAGGAACCAAGCACTATAATAGGTTCTGGGGATGGGGGTTGCATAAAGATGATTATGGTTCTTGTTCTGGGTTCCTAGATTTAAAGAAGGAGACAGAAAATAAACAACAGAAGTCTACACACTATAAATGCTATAAGAGTTTATTCAAGGTACCAATGAAACACAGAAGCAGGCATACTAACTATTTCAAGGAGGGCCAGAGTTAGGATTTGAGTCATCTGTAGGGTGGAGTGTGTGTTTTTCAGACAGACAAGTGTGGGATGAGCATTCCAGGCAAAGAAAATACGCCCCTGTCCACAGGGACAGGGAAGGGGAGGGCTCATCCGGGACCAGTGGTGCCTTATGGCCAAAGCTCAGGCTGTGGAGGGAAAGGCGGCTGTTACTAGCAGGATGAAGAGAAAGAGTGGGTGTGGAACACAGAAGGTATGTGTGATGTTCGGGGTTGCTATGCTACCACTAAAGGAAGAAGGAACAAACAGAGGCAGGATGAGTACAGACACACACATCCGTCCACGCAGGGCCCAGCTGTGCTCAGCTGAGCTGCAGTTAATCCCCTAGAGGCTGAGGAGGTGGCTCTGCTATGTGGGAGAGAGGGTCAGGTGCCAGCACTGACCTTGTCTTGAAAGGGTGCCCTTCAGTGGCTTGTCTCTAGCTACTGAGAACTGGGCCAGCCTCTGTGGGCGCTGAGCAGCAAAAGAGCAGGTATGCTGGGCAAGGCCATTCACTGCCTTCATCTGAGAGGGTGGAGAGCCACCAGCAAGCTTTAATTCCCAGAGGCGCAAGATGAAATCTTCTATGGAGCCACTACCTCCCAGGACACTTTGGCAGGGAATGATGCTTCTTCAACTCAGAGAAAATTTACAGTGAAAGGCTACCTACCTATTCTTTTTATGTTAAAGACCAGCCTGAAAATGTGTGGTTTCTGTCCAGTCTTAAGTCTTTAAGAATCATGAAGGAAATGCCTTTACTTAGGGTATTTCAGAAATAGGGAATGTCTGCAAGTATTTATCAGTTTTAAGCAAATTGTTAAGATTTAAACAAACATATTATGGTTCATCTATTAAAACTCTCTTCATTGTGGGGTGTGTGTGTGTGTGTGTGTGTGTGTATGTGTGTTTGAGCACTGATGGCAAATGGAAAAATCTAGGGTTGTAAAAGAGGGTATTCTTTTTCATTTATGTTCCCAAGGAGCCATCTTGCATTGATAGGTTATGCTACCTGTTCCTATCCATGAAGTAAGTTTTGTGGTATGGTCTATTTTGTATGGACAAGATACCTTGGTGAATTGTGCATTTTGTGAGCATGGTAGCCATGAAAAGGGTGTACAGGATGATGATAACGTGGTAATGGTTTTCCAGAAAGAGATAAGTCATTTCCAGGGTGGTTTTCTGTTACTGGCTTTTAGAATATTAAGGGTGAATAATACAGCTTCCCATCACTCTTTCCTATCTATTGACTCCCACTTCCTGTCCTTGAGAAAACAGCTGAACAACTTGTATCCTTTTGTACAAGGTTCCAGAAATAACCAGGTGGAATGTTTCACTATAAGTGGGGAGAGTATAAAGGAGGTAGCCTACATGTACACAGGCTGTAAAAATTCTGAAAATGTGCAGGCATTTTTTTTTTAATGTTCCACATATCAACTAGGCTGTTTTTGTGCCTTATGATCTAGACAATCAAATATCCTGACTCCACAATTTATGGGAAGTCTAATGCCCTTGGCAAGAGCAATCTGAATTTTTGAAGGTAGGAGGTTAATGTGGCGGCTTCTCTATCTGATCACCTGTCTGCCCTGGTTCGACTCTGCTATTATGGAAGTGTTTCCCTGTGTGTGAAAAGCTGGTCCATACATAACGCCAGCCATCAATTCCCATCACTTTAAGAGAACCACCAAATAGACTACTCACTCAGACTGTTTGGATATGGAAGTGACTTCACTGAAGATTTAGGGGAGATGACGGGAAGTTTATAACAGGAATTCTGCAACTTTAAAGCTAAATAATCTTCACCTTTTTCCTTGAAAATCCCTTGGCCTCTCCATTTTGTTGTTCATCTGTCTTACCTCTTTTCTTTCTTGTCTACATCCTCTTTCCCAGAGGCTTAAAAAATTAATGAAAAGACATTTTTAGTATGATGGAGAATTTAATAGTTTTCCTATATAATATGCAGAATAATTTTCTACCTCTGTTTCTTCCCTTAAAACTCAGCTGCAAACTACATTATTTTTCCAAGACTCTGAGGGAACTCTTGCAGTCAGAAATGGGCCTGGCCCTCCCTGGCTGACGAAGTCTTTAGACAAAGGCTAAGGGATTTGCAGAAGACACTGCTGCCTGTCAGATTGTAGCTTGTTGCTATGTTCTTCTCTACTTTTTCATGTTTTTCACATTTTTATCATGCTTTTTATGCAGGAACAAATAATCAAATGCTTTAAGAAGTTCTGGGAAAATAAGTCAAGTCTTTTGTGGAAAACTGGTCCTTGGAGAATATGTATTAGAGGGAATTAGAAGGCAGCAGAAGTTGGTTCTAAGCGTGAGGCATCAACAAACTTTTCCTACAAAAGCCCAGCAGGCTTTGTGGGTCCCACGTCTGTGTCACAACTATTATATTCTTCCATTGTCCAGAAAGTAGCCGTGGGCCATATACAAATGAATGAACATGACTGTATTCCAATAAAACTTTTATTTACCAAAACAGGTGGCAGGCCAGATTTGGCCCACAGATTATGGGGTACCAATCCCTGCTAAGAGGATGTGTCAAGTGTTGATCAAGTTACATATGGGCTTGATGAGAACATGAGTGAACACTCTCAAAAAAGAGGGAAGTGGAGATGATGTGGCTAAACCATTGTGTAGCCCTCATAAAAGTTCATTGTTTCTCTTTTTGGTATCTTTCAGAAAGTTTAAAAATATAAAAGGTTGGGCTTCTTTAAAAACTTAAGGAAGTTTAAAAGGAATTGGGAAAGCAAAATGCTGGAATTGGTTGAAAAAACTAAGTTGGTTAGGAAAACATGAATCTGGTAGAGAATAATGTTGTGGTTAGGGAGAGAGTGTGGGATAAAGGCTGCTGACACTGTCTCGGGAACCCCGCGCACATGTCCAGCCTCTGGTAGGAACATTTTGATAATCTAACCAGTTCACCTCTCAGAACTCAGTGTTCTTTCTTATAAATGATAATGTTACACCAAATGGATCCAACATCCTTTCCCATTCTAGGATTCCACAAGAAATTAACTCAGATTCTTATGGATAACTAGAAATAGACCCTGGAAAATAGTTTCTTCCTTTCTCCCCTTAAGAATTAATAAACATATTAGTGTTGCTTGTGGGCCAGGTGGTTGCCCCCATGTTATCTTACTTCCCACTCCCAATAACCAACACTGTTTTCTTCCTTGGACATGTCTAGTTGAGCCTAGCAGCTGTGTATCATAACTGAGACCTTTTAATATAGAACCTGGTCCTCTCAGAAGTTAAACGGCTTCCTTGGCTATCCAAATAATAAGTGGTAGAACTGAAAGTTAAACTTTAGTGCATTCCCACCCCCCATGTCAGGCTACATCATTTACTCCATTTCATCATAGTTGCATAAGGTCTTTGTCCGCCCCCCGCTGCCCAACAAAGGAAAACATTGGACATTGAAAGGCAGATGGAAATTTTCTTCTGAGAGTGAGAGAAGTCAGTAGGAAGTTTTCACAATCTATTTTGGAAGTGCATCCTACCTGAGGGAAAACTTCAACAGCAAGATCAGGTTTAACATGACTTCAAACTACTTTTCTCTGGAGGCCTAAAATAGAAATGAAGAGTGGGAGAGGGCTGGTTGTTGAAAAGAATGTGAAGGAGGATTCAGAAGTCAACCTGAAAGAGTTGGAAAGGAACAGGCTCCTCCATTGTACCTTCCACACCGGAAAGGCTCCCCTGCCTCTGTAGCTGTGCTTTACAAGAAAAGCTGGGACAGACTGACCTTGCGCCCTCTTGTAATCCCCTAATGAAGACCAGTAGATGAGCTTAGATCTCAGTCAGGGCAGAAGGAAGGAGCGAGTGCCACAGCTCACAGAAGGAAGTCCATATCCCCCTTTGGAGATGCCTTCAGATGCCACAGAGGCCAGAGACAATCTTATGGTTTCAGTTACTGATCTTTTGAGTAAAAGAACTGGTTGTATGTTAGCCCTAGGTTTGTGTTGGGAACATGTTCTAACTTTTACATTTACAGTGTGTGTGTGTGTGTGTGTGTGCGCGCGCGCGTGCGCGCACACGCACGCACACACACTCTCTGGTCACAAAGGGCTCTTTAATTGCCACTGAGGAAAACAGGAGAGACCATGACAGGACATGGCAGCACTGAGCCGAGGAAATTCCGTTCCGGTCTGGACCCAGGCAGTTCTGGCGGACAGAGAAGGCTTAGCTGCTCTCAACTGTCGGTGTGTCTTTTGTTGCATCCCCGTGAGGAGCAGTCAGTTTTAAGGAAAGCGTGTCACAGCAAGGTAAATAAAGCAGTTTGCTGGCACATAAGATGGATGATATAACCAAGAAGACAATTATCCTTTTCAGCCATGACAGCCATAAGTCTGACCAACATTTTCAACTCAGGACATTCAGCTGAGGGTTTGGAGGCAAGGTCTGTGAGCTAGGCACTCTAGCTCACACTCCTTTTGCTGCCACTCTGCGCCCCCCCACCCCCCATCCTTTTCCATAAGGAGTCTTACAAATGCTCTGAGGGTTCAGGCCATTTTGCCAACTGAAACCCTCAATGTATCAACATAAAAACTAATTACGTCTACTTTTAGGAACCAGGGAATTTTAGTAAAGCTTGCCTGCCTGTCAAGTTAGGATGAGCTTTCTTACTTTTTATTTTATTTTTTAAAGATGTTATTTATTTATTATTTTTAGAAAAAGGGGGAGGGAGAGAAGCATCAGTGTGTGGTTGCCTTTTACCTGCCTCCTGCCATGGACCTGACTGGAGACCTGGCTTGCAACCTGGTTATGTGCCCTGGCTGGGAATCGAACCAGCAACCTTTGGGTTCGCAGGCCAATGCCTTATCCACTGTGCTACCAGCCAGGGCCTAGGATAAGCATTTGAGACTAAAGACTAGTCTCTACTTTAAGATCTTATGTTCTAAAAACCTCATCTTGTCCTTTCATATCCCTTTCAGGATGAAAATCAAACAGGCAAGTACATCTTTGCACCAACTGGAACAGTCAGGGGACACATGAAAGTTATTTAACTAAAGCATTTGAACTTGGGACAAAAGGAGCCATCATCCACGTTCAGGTGAGGATCTAGCCCCTGTGGAGGCCTGGGAAAATCCTGGTTAAGATCTATGTGGGCATTCCTGCAAGTCTTTCCTAGACTTGTTCCTCTTCTGGTGGCATTAGCCTAGACATGCATCACCAAATATGGGGACAGCTGAGCACTTTTCATAGGAAAACTTAACATTGCTTATCTTTCCTGATTCAGCTATAGTATAGAGAGAAGAAAATATATATTATAGGCTGGAAAGCTGGAGACATTTGTAGACCATGCAAAACAGTTGTCTTCAATAACATACCTACTCAGTCACAGCTCTACGGAAAGTGCTTACATTTCAGTTGGTGAGACATACAATAAGCAATAAATATAATCAATTATCTATGTTGGAAAATAGTGGCATGGAAAACAAAATAGTGGAGGATAGTGAGATTGCGGAGGAGGGTTGTGAACAGTGTGTGATTTTGAATAGGGTTGTCCAGGTAGGTCTTACCCTCTTCCAGGTAGAGGGATAAACAGGGCAGCCTAAGATAAGGAAGTGCCTCAGGTGTCATATCCAGTGGCCACTGGTTGGAGGGGTGGTGGTGGTGAGGGTTACAGGATGTGACGCTCTCAGCAGTCTCACAGTGGTCATCCTCCCAGAGAAAGAATGAGAACAAGGTAGGGAAATCGCAATTTTAACCCAGGAATAAAAAGAATAAGAAATAAGATCTCCCTGCTCATAACAATCAGAATTATTAAATTGTACAAATAGGAATATCTTTCATTTTAGGACAGAATAATTCATTACATGCCCTTAAAATCCCATTTTAGAATGCATTATGTAACAAGAATTAGGTCATTCTTATATTCATAATAGTCTTTCCTCCTTAACCAATATATTTCTCTGAGAGGCAGCAGAATACTATATGAAAGCAGCTTCAATTGGGGGGGGGGGGGTCAAACTTAAATCAGTTTCAAACCTTGACCTTTCTATCTACTAGCTGTGTAAGCTACTTAACAGCTTTAAACTTCCATTTCATGGCCAGAAGAGAGGCGCAATCTTGCTGGATGAATGAGATACACCTGGTAGAAAAATATCATGTCCACACCATAGAATGCACCAACAAAGGTTCATTTTTTTCTCTTAGAGCAGGAGAATCAGTGTTCATGTGAGGCCTGCTTCTTGCCATGCTTGGAAAGGCGTTTTCTTCCCTGAAACACTGTCTCTTATGCATGAAATGCAGTTTGCCAAAGAGGAAACAAGAAACTTTGCTTTCCATTCAAATGTCTTTGGCTTCATTTGGGGGCTTCTTCTGAAAGCTTGGTGACCTCAGGCACCATGCTACTAATGAATAGTCTGAGAATTTGGTGCAACGATGAGAAAAGTCATCTCATAAAAGAAACTATTCTTGTGGTATCTTCAGCCTTAGCTATTAGTCCTGTGGTTGCCAATAGATTAAATAAATAAAGCCTGAGGTAAAAATAAAATCCCTATGGAGACTTGTTCACAGAAGCCAACTTGCTAGAAGGCTATACGTCTTAATGATTTTATAGTCTGGTATTTATACTGACGGCATTTCGGTTATATGCTGTCAATTAGAAATTTTTCTAACACCATAGTGCTGGCTCTGAGCTCTTACTAATTATGGAGCTGCTGTGAAGAATAATGAGAAGGGAATTTCAAACACTTCGATTAAAATGACATTCACAGAATTAACATTTAAATGATTAATTCAGTTCTTCTTCCATACTATAAGTTCATCCATACTTTGTGTTGTATATGAGGAGATTGGGCGAATTCCAGGAATTCCAAAATCACCACCACTAATAGCATCTATTTATAAAATATGATCTTTAGTGTTCAAAGAAAAGAAAATCCTGTTGCTATGCAGAGAACTTTATTTTTAAATAATATGAGCATGCATTTGGACTAAACTTCTTTACAACTGTCTTTGAAATTCTTCAGCATTTCTCCATAGTAATTTATACCTTTGTATAATGTAGTAGAAGAAAGACGACGACTTCGGAGTGTCAAAGTTCTTGATTTTATTCCCAGATCAACTGGTTGTTTGATCTTGGGCAAAAGAACCTCAGTTTTCTCAAATATAAGGACAAAACTCATACAATTGTTCCACAGATTTAACAAAAACATTTTTTTTGAAAGCAGCTAGTATTGGGATTGGTGTCTCTTAGGCAATAAATGGTAGTGATTATTTACATGAAGAGTTATCATAATTCCTTTGATCCTACTTTTGAAGAGCTTTTCCGATCTTCCACAATGCTATATGAGACTTGAGTCAAATAACATACATTCCGGAGAGAGATACGTATAGCTGGAAAGAAAGTGAAGCAAAAGAAAATGAGATAGCATTTTTTAAAACTATCAACTATTTTTGCATGATTATTATGTGCCAGGCAATATGCTAAGATATTTATATGAGTTTTCAGACACAATAACAGTTTGCTTTTTTAAATTGAGATATAATTTTCAGACTATAAATCACCATTTTAAATTGTACAATTCAGTGATTTTCAGTATATTCACAAATGTGCAACCATCACCACCACTATCTAATTCCAGAACATTATCACCACAAAAAGAAACTCCATACCCATTCACAAGTCATACCCATCTGCTCTACTCCCTGTCCTTGGTTAACCACTAATCTGCTTCCTGTTTCTAAAGATTTGTCTGCTCTGGACATTTTATATAAAGGAATCACACATGACCTTTTGTGTCTGAATTCTTTCTCAGTATAATGTTTTCAAGGTTCATCCATGTTGTAGCATGTGTCAGTACTTCATCATTTTTATGGCTGAATAGTATCCCATTATATGACTATCCCACATCATGTTTATCTAACCATCAGTTGATGATACAATAACATTTAGAGTTGAGGATATTGAGACTCAGAAAGTTTAAGAAAACCTGCCAGAGATCACACAGTAAGTATCAGGGTCAGGACTTGAACCCAGGTTTTTTTCTCTTAAATCAAGAATTTATTAATATTCTTAATGATTTCACCTTACTATATCCAAACTTTTTAAAAATATTTTATTTATTTAGTTTTAGAGAGAGGAGAAAGGAGAGAGGAAGAAAGGGAAAGAAACATCAATGTATGATTGCCTTTCACACAGCTTTTGGGGACCTGGCTGGAGACCTGGCCTGCAACCAGGCATGTGTCCCGACTGGGAATTGAACTGACAACCCTTGGGTTTGCAGGCTGGCACTTAACCCACTGAGCCACACAAGCCAGGGCTAAACTTATATATGTGTGTGTGTGCATAGGATACATTGGCAATAACTTTGCATCTCTTATTTCATTTGCTTCACATTAATTTTGAAAAACTATGTTTCTAAGGTTATGACTTAACATCATTGTTTCAGATATAAAGTATTAAATTCTGAGAGCAACCATCTTGTTGAAGGAATATGATGTTAAAGCAACCATAATTTCTGGACTGTGTGCAGGGCAAACTGCTTAGGAAATTGCAGACTTCAATAACATCCCTTTATGTACTGTTTACAGTGTGAAGAAGGCGTATGATGCTGATCCTGACATCACCACACCAACAAGGAAAATGCATAAGGTACGCAAGGATTGTACAAGTCCAGAGAGTTTACACAGAATCCAGGAGATCATCAATGAAGATCTAGGAAAGTCAATGCACTCCATAGCAAGAGAACTACAAATGTCGGATGCAATGGTTTGCAAGATTATTGCTGAAGATATCAGATACAGATCATATGTTGTTAGAAGAGGCCAGTTTATGACACAGTAGACAAAGGAAAGGCGCTTTGAAAAAGCAAGGAAACTGCCAACAAAATGAAAAAATCCCAAAGAGAAAAACCTTCTGATTTTCTTCTCCAATGAAAAGAATTCTCAGCAGGACCAAACAGTCAACAAAAGAAACAACAGGTGTCTCTGTGAGAATCTTAATGAAGTCCCAATTGTCATGGAAATGAAATTTCCTGCTACAGTGATGGTGTAAGTGTTGTCAGCAATGAAGGAGATATCATGACCCTGCATTTGTTTCCATAAGGCTTGAAGGTGACTGCTGATGTTTATCTTGATGTTTTGAGATAAGTAGTTGTACCTTGGATGAAATGGGCATCATTTTATCTTCCAACAAGATGGTGCACCAGCACATAACGCCATAAAGGTGCAAGAATGTCTCAGTGTCAATGTTCCTGAATTCTGGTCAAAGGAAATCTGGCTGCCTAGTTCACCAGATGCAAATCCTTTACTATTACATATGCAGCATTTGAAAGAGATAAGTTAATAAACAACCTCGTTCCATTAAAGAGGCTACTAAAGCTAAGATTGAAAACATTACGATGTCCATAGATAAAGAAAAGTTAGTTAAAGTTTGCTCAAGATTCCAAAGTTGAATCAAGTCTATTATTGCAGCAAATGGAGACTTTTCTGAATAATTTAAAAAGTAATGACTATGTTTATGTATTTACATATGAGAATAAATTTATTCCAAAATATAACACTTTTGTAGTATGTTGTTTATTTTACTAAAATTTTGCCACTTTATTGCACATACCCCATATATATGTATATAAAATTTATCTTCTTTATCCGTTGGTGGACACTGAAGTTGTTTCCCTGTCTTGGCTATTATAAATAATGTTGTAATAAATATGAGAGTGAATATATCTTTTCAAGTGAGTATTTCTTTTCCTTAATATAAATTCTCAGAGTGGAATTTCTGGATTGTATCGTAGTTCTCATTTTAATTTCTGAGGAACCTCCATGCTGTTTTCCATAGTGGCTGCACCAACTTCATTCCTACCAACAAACGTTCTCTTTTCTCCACATTCTCACCAACACTTATCTTTGATCTTTTTGATGACAGCCATTTTAACAGGTATGAAGTGATATCTTGCTATGGTTTTTATTTGCATGTCCCTGGTTATTAGTGATGCTGAGCACCTTTTCATGTATCCATGGAACATATGAATATCTTCTTTGGAAAAATATTTATTTAGATCTCTGACTATTTTTAAATTAAATCAATATATTTTGTTGCTCTTAAGTTATATAAGTTTGTTATATATTTTAAGTATTAACCCCTAATCAGATATGTGGTTTGAAAATATTTTCTCCCATTCCATAGGTTACCTTTTCATCCTGTTGATTATTTCATTGCTGTGCAGAAGCTTTTGAATGCAGTTCCATTTCCTGATGACATTATTAAAGGAAACCATCCAACAAAGAAGTAAAATAAAAGAGGCCATTCATGGAGTAATGTTAAGAATGTCACGAACCAGAAATGTGACCAATTCAATGCTGAGTTGTTGTAGTCCAACGAAAAATATAAATTAAGAAAAATAGCCAATAAATCACCATTGAAAATGTTATCAGATTGCAATATTTTCATAAGGAGGGGATGCAAGTATGAGCTTTAGCTTATTTGTCAGGACACTGTGTATCCACCATATGTAGTATGTGGCAGGTTTTCAGCAAAGGTTCAGGAAACAGTTGCCTAAAGCAAAAGAGCTGGGGACATGTTCCCTTCTACAGCCCACCAGCACCCCAGCAGGAGAGATGTTCACAGGAACATACTTGATCATGGGTACCCAGGTCCGAGGTCACCCATTGGGCTATTTAGAGAACTTAGTCTATTCCCAATTCTTGCACATACAACTTATCTATCCAGGAGCATTTTATCTGTTATCAAACCCAATCTCAGTCCTTCTCTGGGCCACTCAGTGCTAGCACTGTCCAAAACAGAAATGGTTCTGAGAGAGGCTAGACCACAAAAGACATGTCTCAGCCTGTGAAAGCTCCAGAGTGACCACCAGATGTGTCTATGGTCACTTTTACTTCAATTTACTACCAAACCAGCAGCTTTATGTGAAGTATTCTCTTGCTCTTTATGGTTTTACCACAATTCCATGTACCCCTGAACAAAACAATTTTAATTTTTTACTTTTAAACTACACTTATTTTGTTTTTTATCTTTCTCCCCCTGCCAGATAAAAGCTCTCAGAAGGCAGAAATTTTTGCCTTCTGAGAAATATACAAGTATATGAAGTATACTCATACACTTGTATATTTCTGGTGCCTTGAACAGTGCCTGACACATACTTGGTGCTTGCAGGTACATGTTCAATCTGTGAATCAACTGATACAAGTGGTGGAACTGGTTCCCCTTCTTTCCTCACAGAGATTCAGTTGAAGATCTGTGTGAACTTCAGCATTGGTAGAGAAATGCAGGCATGCACTTTTGTTTCCTCTTTTTGGCTGTGTCATCAAGCCTATCCCAGGCCTGGTTAGACTCACACCACCAATCCCATAGTGGTATCACACAGCACCCTTACTGTGGCAACTTAGTGTGTCTAAGTTCACCTAGTCTAACACTTCTGCATAAGGCTCCATCTTTTCTTTATGTCTTTCAGATCCTATTCTTGTATACACGGCCTCCTGACAAGCACATGATAGACATTGCATTGTAAATGGCCTCCTGAAGAGCGGCCTCTGATAAGAGCCCTCCCCAGACTGGCTGAGCAAGAAAGGAGAAGAAATAACAACATAAGCTTACTTGACTGCAATCTCTATGACCTACCTGTAAGAACAGAAAACAAGATTACAGAGCTGAATTCATCTTGGGTCACCTTCTTGCGCTGTCTCTTCCACAGCTTGATGTGTCCCTACTTCCTGTGCTCTGCTTAGATCTTCTTTCTTGCCCCTGAGTTCATAGAGGATGAAGCTCCTCAAATAACAACCCTGCCTTCTTGCTTCCTACCCTGCTCCACAGACTTACTTTCCTTGCCCTGTCCCACTGCACCCATTTGATGCCCAGAGGCCCTGCAGGTAGTTCTGAGCTCATCAGACAGCAAAGTCCTTACCTAAATTTGCCAAAGGCATTCTTTCCTCCACCTCACAGTGTTTCTGGAATGGACATCTTGCATACTTCAGTGGAATTTAATCCAACAATACATCACCCAGAACTGAGAAGTAAAAAGCAATTTCCACCCAGAAACATTCTTTTGAATAAGGATGCATCAGGATGAATTTTTGGTGTCAGAAATAGTCATAGTTTCTTTTCATAGTACCTTAACTTCCCACCCATTTCTTACAGCCCAGATTAAAGACCTAATGAATCATGGGAATTTTTTTATACCTACCTAGGAAGTTGACAGAGATGAGGGGTATTTGTAACACATCCTTTTCAAACAAATTCATTTAAACAAGTTAACTGTCCACTTATGATAAGGAGTGCAACTTGCTTCTTGGGTTACTCTATGAAAGGACATCTACATTTAAAAAGATTTCTAATTTATAAGCCATGTCTTTGTTTCCTCCTGCCTTGGGTGAGGTCACTAAGCTATCTTTATAACTCCATCATTATTTTCCGGGAACACACTGAGCAGCTATAAACAGAGCATTAGGGAACATCAAGCCCACATGGCCTGTAGGAAAATTGGATTAAACATTGGCCTATAATCACGGTCAAAATGACCACAGTGAAATGAATCAAAGAAAATGACCACAGTGAAATGAATCAAAGAGAAATATTTCTATTGCTTTTGGCATTAGTCTAGCACTTGACTCCCAAAGGGAGATGGTGATTTATAAATTTTCTTCCTAAAGAAATTGTATGTTATGGACAGGGAAACATCCCATGCTTTCTAGTTTGTAACTCATGTTGTAAGATGAGACTTCTAGGACAGAGTTCTCACTCATCTTGGCTTTAGTTACCCAGCACACCTTTCATTCCAACTCATGTTAGTCATAAACAACTCACTTGACGGCACAGGCTCTCCAATTTTCTCAGTACTTCCAGTTTGACTATTTGGGCCAAAATAATTTGCAGAGCAAGTTATCTCAGAAGTAGATTACAGTGTTGTAAAGTACAGCATAGGGACTAGTCAATAATATTGTAGTAACTATGTACACTGCCTGGTGGGTACTAGATTTAAAAGGGTGATTACTTTGTAAGTCATATGACTGTCTAATCACTATGTTGTACACTGAAACTAGTCTATGTTATGCCAACTGTAATTAAAAAATAAATTTTAAAAAATTGGAGATCAAAACACAAAATGGAAATTCTCTGATCTCCTCCCTGGAAAAAGGAGTTGCTTATTAGCAAGTCTTTCAACTTCGCATAATCATTCCTTAAATTTTGAAGAGTAGTTGTGCAGCAAATTGCTTTGATTTTTTATTTAATTGCCATATCTATACGGAGTTCTTGGCTTTACTGGTGTTGTGACTATTATTATTTTGTTCTCTAAGACTGAATCTTATTCACTTTATGTGATGTAGTTTGTGTTTAAGTTATACTCTGTGACATCAGGTTTTGCACCGATATTTTAAAGTTTATCTAAAAGAAGATAACTCAATGAACACATTTTCCCTTCTATTTTAGGATGCTAAACTTACTGGTAGCCAAAGAAAGCAAGTTGTTATGAGTTTAGAACACAGCTCCTTACTTTATATTTAAAAACAGAAAAGAGGGAAAAAACGCTTCATCATATCCAAAATAGAACTTGGATAGTCAAATTCTTGATGGGGCTTTTTAAGTCCAGACAGGTAAATATGTGAATTATACAAAGTGGGTTGTGACTGGGTTTGAAATCAGAAGAGCCAGGCAATATAAACTAGATTAGTAAACTCATTATCTAAAACTATATGATATAAAGAAGCAATTAAATGCATTACATCAAAACTAAATGTAATAAATACTCAAACTTCATCACTTTCTATGTATTTTACTACATTTTCCTATTCTAGGCTCTTGAGGTAATTTCTATATATGTGTGATAGAAATAGTGCCCAGGTCTCCCCAGTTCCACATGCCATGATATTAGATTGTTGGCATGCAATTGGCCCTGCTGGAATATGTGCAGCACAGAATTTGGCAAATGGTACAAATCAGGACTTTTCTCCCAAGACCTCCAGTTATTTCAAACATCTACCAGCATACTACTACCTAATCAAAACGTCAAGTAGATTTGAAGGGCCTATTCTGAAGAGTTGGTTACTCTAGGCATGTTTTACTTTTTGCCTTCAGCTCCCTTCCCCCTTCTTATATCATCACTTATTTCTTTATGGAGCTATCTCTGTCTTATTCTATGCAGTTGGGCCAAGGCGGGTGGGAATCAAAAGAGCCCAGCCTTCCCTGGCCTCAGTAACAGGCTCAAGACTTGAGTTTGGCCAATCATAATACCCTATAGCCACAGTGACTGATTGGTTCAAGCATGAACATACACAAGTAAGTTAAACTGGGACAGATTCCGCCTTAAAATGTAATCAATGAATGTTGGAATTAGGAGCAACAAATGTAGGCTTCAGGCTACCACTGGCCATCTTTCCCACAGGTAATGATATGTAGGAGGGTGCAGGGTCCTGATGACATTATTTGGAATCTTCTTAAAGTCAGATGCCCCTTGACCTTCCCAATGACCTGAGCCATTATGTTCCCTTCCTTGCATGAACAGTTATTTTTTCCAACTTGAGCAACTCTGGTAAAATGCCTTATAATATGAAATATTCATATGAAGAGCACTGTTAGTTCTTCTTGGGAGATAGTGACAGATATGTATAGTGGGGGTTGCAACTTGATCTATAGCATGACTATATCTGTAGACCAACAGGATGTTCTTTAAAAGAAGCTTTATTGTATCTATCAATCAAACAGAATTTTGTGTAAGTTTAAGACACTATTTAAAAGACTAGATGATGTCTTCACTTGATACTTTAAGTTTATGGAAGATAAGAACAATGCAATGTCTATCATTTATTGATATGGGAATGGTGTACATTCCCAAGACGTACACCAGCGTCATGTGCAATATAGTAAGAAATCACTCAGAAACTTGCTGTTGAGAAAAGGGCTGCCTCCTGAAGAAAAGGGCCATGGCACGACGTGATCAGCAGTATTTTGCAACACCCCACAGCTTTTGTTGTGAACAAGGCATATGGACAATGCGGTTTGAAGTGAGGAAAAGCAAGCAAATTCAATAAATAAATAAATTCTAGCTCATCAGTATGCTATTTGACCTTGAGTGTTTAAGTTGTTTCTGTATAAACCAGGTTTCCCATTTCTAAGTTTCTGGGCTCAAGGAAACCAAGCAAGAAAAATTATCCTACATGGCTTTACAATAAGCCAAAATAAATAAGTAAATAAATAGTTAACACATTGACTATTTGCAAAGTGATTTAAAACTGAAGTGATTTCCAAGTTTGTTTGTTTTGTTTTTTTTTAGGGTCTTTTTTTTTTTTTTTTCTATATATTTTTTTAAATTTTATTTTATTGTTGTTGTATTACATCCATCCCCTTTTTGCTCCCCTCTGTCCCCCTCCCCATCCACCCATTCCCCCCAAAATCAATCCCACAACTTCCAAGTTTTAAATATATTTTTAAATATCTCTCATACCAACCCATAGTAACACCCCAACACCCCAACAAGAATGCCTCCATCAGAACAAGAGCAGTGTCCTCAGCCCAGCTGGAACCTGTTGGGGGAACATTTGCCCCCACTTTCACACGTCCATAGAGATTAAGGAGCAGTATTGGGGTGAATGCATATATTTTCCCTGTCTCTTTAGCCCTCCCTTTTCACTGGAACAAAAACAGATCTATCTGGAAAGATAATTTGACCTATATGCAGCTGATACATGGTTACCAAGCTGTCTCAGGCAGTGATGAGGCACAGCATGGAAAGACTGACAGCATACCAGTCTCTGCTTTAGCTGACCCTGTCTATTCTGCCCGACAGGGAGTTATTAAACAATCATGATTCTGTGTGGTTGGCTGGGGAAGGGTGTGTTCCTCAGAACAGCTGTCCCTATAGAGCTGAGCACTATAGAAACAGCAAAGAAGCAGGCCCAGGCTGGGGAAAGGAAGAAATTCTAGCCTCCACTTAAACCTAAGCTCTACCTTCTAATATAGTTTTTCAGGGTCTAGGAAGCAAGTGAGCCTGAAACTCAACTACAAAGTGCATATGACTTCCTCTGCCTCTGTTTCATTGGTTAAGAGCCCAGAAATAATGTCAGCGAATGACCAGCATCTTAGGTCTCAGCATAGGGCATTTTGGCAAGGACAATTTATATCTAGCAGAGGAATAACAACTGGAAGGCAGAGAACCATACAGGGAGCCCAGTATTTTGGAGCTGGTGCCCTTAGGGTTTTGTAGCTAATTGGCATAGCCCCACACCCTATAGTACTTGAATGTTCATTATACTTTTGCCTGGTAACTTAAAGACACAGGGGTGTTTGTTTAAAAAAAAAAAAAAGAAGAAGAAGAAGAAGAAGAAGAAGAAGAAGAAGAAGAAGAAGAAGAAGAAGAACAGGATTCATTTTGTTTTAAGAAAGAACAGGATTCAAGATAAATTTTCTACAACCTAAAGCTGGGTGGGAAGGAATGTTCTTGTGTGTAGAGAGATCCATTATTGTAATTTTCTTCTAGTTAAGAAAAGTACATATTATCAATAATAGATAAAGAAACGGGGACCTTTTAGGCAGAAGGGTCTGTAGCAACTCTGAGCTCAAGTGGTGAAAAATCCCAGTGGACCTATTACATTCCAAAGGCCAAGTGGAACATTTTGAAAGTCTGTGCTGGACAATGCTATCTCTAGGAAGTGATTTTGTTCACACTCAATGAGAAAGAAGATCAATGTAAAAAGCAGGTTGGATCTTAAACAGAGTCAAAGAGAAAAGTGAGAAGGAAATTACACTTTCCTTAGGTGAAAAGTTGCAGGTCTCACCAGGCTATCAAGATAGGAGAGGAATGAGAAGGATGCCCATCTACTTGCATTCTAAGGCCACCATGACGGATAGCTAATACCAAAGGTGCCTGTAGGTCAGGCCATGATTAGAACTACTTCAGCTCAGCTGTCAGTTATAAGAACCTTGTTTTTGGCAATTAAGTACATTTGAAGAGCAGATTTTGAATGCTGTTACCCCAATCAATAAAAACAGACCATCTGCCATGGCATGGCCCTCTAGGTGTGCTTACTGCATGAGACCTGGTAGCATAGGAGCACCCCATGCCTGGATCCAGACATGAAGAGGGGAGGAGAAACACCTTGCACCCGAACAGAGAGAAAAAAGACCAATTGATGGAGCCTGACCTTGCTCCTGGGTCCAGTTACTCTCCCACCAGCAGATGCAGCTCAAATTCAATAGATGTCAAGTTCTAGCTCCCTCCTTCTCCTTCAGGGAAGGGAGCATAAGATAGAAAGAAGCAAAACTTCCAATCTTAGCACTTACACTGGTGTGAGAAGGGAACAAGCCCCCTTTTCTGTGCGAACCAGACTCCAAATCAGAGTCCTGATGAAAAGAGTAGGATCTGGATTAGCTGAAAGAACAGGGGTTAAAGGTTGAACATGGGAAATACAGTAGTCAAGAGCACAAAGTCAGGAAATCTAGGTAGGCTCTGGTCCTGCCAAGTGCCTGTCCTTTTTCAGGGCCCCCATCCCAAGAGGGAACTAGATGACAGCTAGAAACCAAAGTCTGACTTATGATACAAAGTGTGCAAATGTGGAAGTCATTGGGAAAGGGAAGTTATTTCAAATGTCACATGGATACACAAGGTCACTACCAGAACTTGCATTACATAGTTCAACGGAAGTAATTTCAAAGCAATCCTCAGTCCACAAGCAGAAATTTCCCAAAATGTCTTAACTCCAATTAGCTGAGAATTAGGCAACTATTCTTCAATAATTCCAACCTCCTAAAAACATGGTGCTTTAGGCAAGTTTGCCCTGAAGTTGACAGTGTGCAAAAATATTCATTTTGGGAATGACAAGTCTCCAATAATTCTCTACAAAGTATTAGTGCTTTTGCAGGGACATGGTATTAAAAATCAGCTAAGACTTTAATTTGCATTTTATTTTTATACTTCTCAGGAAGGAAAAAAATGCATAAAACAAATTTCTTGGTGCTGAATCGCAAATTCCAGTTCAAGAAGCTGAAAGAATAGGACCCCTGCTTTCTGAGTGATGCAAAACCCAGTGGGAGCTCTGCTTTGAAAGGGTAGCTAATAATAAAACAAGCACAGCAAATGACAGTTCCGGCAGGAAAGAAACCAGCCAAACTCTTGCCAAAAACCATTGTATTAAATGCTAAATCCTGCTTTAAGGTGGAAACCACAATTTAGTCTCTCCACAGTCTTTCCTTTGTAAGAGTGGATGGAATTGGAGATTGTTTGGAAGTTAGGAGGGGCAATACCCACGAACAGCAGTCAGCTCAGTTAAGTGGCATTACCATGGTGTCCTTTTTCCTAGTGACAAAGGGACCCCAGGTAAAGACAATCTTTGGGAAAACAAGGCATTTACATGGAGCCCCACATGACAGGCCACATTCAAGGAGGATGCAGAAAAGGTTCTTGTTAGAGGTGAGAGAGTTGGGAGTGGAAATGGTAGGGGTGTGGGAGGTGAGAAATTGTTTTTAAAATATTCAGGATAACAAAATAGGTATGTAGCTTTGGAATACCCTTCATAGATACACAAAATAATGGCACCTACTCTTCATTATGGAATGCTTTAAAATGACTAATAAGGTAGACACATTGCATCTCCCTCCACAACTAAGAAGGAATACAACTACCTTAAAACTAGAGACAACCAGAAATTCCAGAAAATTGAGCTACATAGAGGTCTAAACAACAAAGATATAAAAAAGGAATACTCATCCAGACAGGTAAGAGGGGTGAGCCAGGACAGAGAGGGCACAGTTTGGAGGCACCATGGCTATGGAAGGGTAGCAGCTGTGGTTGGTCAACAGCAAGTGCAATCACACTTAAAAAAAAAAAAAAAAAATAGGGACACCTGGGGAGCACTCCCAGCACCAGACCAGACAGTGCGACTCACAGTTCCAGCACCAGGGGTGGCAGGTGAGGAAATTAAGCCTCATTGCTTCTGACTGTGAAAAGCAGTGGGGGCTGGGGTAGAAGAAGAAACTTCCAGTCTCTCAGCACAATCTGATTGTTTAGAGGCCCCCACAGATCTGGGGCATTTCTACAGAACCACCTGCTCTGGGGACCATGTCCAGGGCAATAGCAAGAGAGGTGCCAGTCCCATATAGGAACCAGCACAAGTGCCTGGAAAAGGGGCAAATGCTGAGCAAGCAGTGTTGTTTCCACTCAGACCCCTCCCCTACACTATGTTATGGTGTAACATAGTGTACACCATAACATAGTGAAAGAGGTCACCTGTACTGACAAGTTCCCAAGAGCTCTGCCGATTACAACATAATAGGTGCGCCAGCTCTACCTAAGACACAGAGGCAGGCACAGGAGTCTGTCAAGTTGAGGAGACAAAGAAGTATAGCCTCCAGAAAGAAACAGATCAAGGTCTCAGTAGGCGAGCTAAGCGATGAAGAAATAGCCAGTCTGACGATGAACAGATAGCCAACTTAATAGACGCAGAGTTCAAAATGCTGGTGATAAAGATGCTCACAGACTTGACATACATGCTTGAATACAGCAAATGCAGAAGGGAAAATTTGAAGGCTATCCTAAATGAAACGAAGGAAAATCCACTAGAAACCAATGGTGAAGGGAAGGAAATATGGGTTCAAATCAGAGATTTGGAACATAAGGAAGAAATAAACAGTCAACCAGTACAGAATGAGGAAACAAGAATTGAAAATAAAATGAGGAGTGGATTAGGACCTTCTGGGGCAACTTTATACATGCCAACATCTGAATCATAGTGGCACCAGAATGAGAAGATGAAGAGCAAGAAATTGAAAACATATGTGAAAAGACACTGAAGGAAAACTTCCCAAATTTGACAAAGGAAATAAACATACAAGTCCAGCAAGCACAGAGAGTCCCAACAAGCTAGATCCAAAGAGGACCACACCAAGACACATCATAATTAAAATGGTAAATGTTAAAGATAAAGAGAGAATTTTAAAAATAGAGGAGAGAGAAAGAGAGAGGGAGAGAGTGAGGGAGACAGAATTACCTACAAAGGGATTCCTTTAAGATTATCAACTGATTTCTCAAGAGAAACTTTGTGGGCAAGAAGTATTCAAAGTGATGAAAAGCAAGGACCTACATCCAAGATTACTCTATCCAGCAAAGCTATCATTTAGAATGGAAGGGCAGATAAAGTTCTTCACAGACAAGGAAAAGCTAAAGGAGCTCATTATCACCAAGCCATTATTGTGTGAAATGTTAAAGGGATTTACTTAAGAAAAAGAAGATAAAAACTACTATGAAAATTATAACAAACTAACAACTATCAACAACAGAGCCTAAAAAATAAAAATAAAAACAAACTAAGCAAACAACCACAATAGGATCAGAACCATAGGTTTGGGGATCATGTGGAGGGTTATCAACTGGGAGGGAGAAGGGAGAGAAATGGGGAAATGGTGCAGGGATTAGGGAGCATAATTGGTGGGTACAAGATAGACAGGGGGAAGTTAAGAATAATATAGGATGAATTATAATAATAAAGGGTGAAGCCAGGGAATTTATATGATGACCCATGGACATGAACTAAGAGGGTAGAAGGGATTCCTGGGTGGAGGGAAGCAAAAGGAAAAGATAATGGGACAACTGCAATAGCATAATCAATAAAATATACTAAATAAATAAATAAAATGACTAATAAAATGGAAGTTAACGATCTTCTCTTTGACATATGTTTAAAACCTTTGGTAATAGAAACTGTTGCTTCTTCGTGAATTTCCCACAATTAAAGAAATATGTATGTATAAAGCCATTAGCACAGAAATTAAGACATCTAAGTCACCAAGTATTAGAAACATGTAAAAATAACATTGACTTTTGAGATTTTACTTTGAATGGGTGCTTAATCTTCCTAAAACATGCTCTAATGATAAGCCACCCTGATATACTGATCATATCTCTGTGAAGAATACAGCCTCATAGGAATACACATCAGTTGTGTAAACACAGGCATTTTTAAAAATTGTTCTATTACAGTTGTCCCAATTTTCCCCCTTGCTCTCCCACAACCCTCCCGCAGTCTATTCCCACACCACTGTCCACGTCCATGGATTGTTTATACATAACTGTTCCTTGACTAGACCCTTCTCTTTCTTTTCCCTCTTATCCCCATCCCCCTCCCTTCTGGTCACTGTAAGTCTGTTCCTTGTTTCCATGCCTTTGCTTCTATTTTGTTCATTTGTTTGTTTTGTTCATTAGGTTCCTCTTATAGTTAATATAATTCACCACCTGGCTTTCTTTCACTTAGCATAATAGTTTCCAGTTCCATCCATGCTGTCATAAAAGATAGGAGTTTCTTCTTTCTTCCTACTGCATAGTATTCCATTGCGTAAATGTACGACGTTTTTCAATCTACTCATTTATTGATGGGCACTTAGGCTGTTTCCAACATTGGCTATTATAAGCAATGCTGCTATGAACATAGGTGTGCACAGGTTCTTCTGAATTGGTGTTTCAGGATGCTTAGGGTATAATCCCAGAAGTTCAATCACTGAATCAAAAGGCAGTTCCATTTTTAGTTTTTTCAGAAATTCCATACTGTTTTCCACAGTGGCTGTACCAGTCTGCATTCCCACCAGCGGTGCACCAGGGCTCCCTTTCTCCACATCCTCACCAGCACTTATTGTTTGTTGATTTGTTAATGATGGCTGTTCTGACAGGTGTGAGGTGGTATCTCATTGTGGTTTTAATTTGCATCTCTTTGATGGTTAGTGATGTTAGGCATTCTTTCATGTGCCTATGGGCCATCCGTATGTCCTCCTTGTAGAAGTGTCTATTCAGGTCCTTTGCCCATTTTTAAAAATAGCTTATTTATTTATTTTTAGAGAGAGGGGAAGAGAGGGAGTGAAGCATCAATGTGCAGTTGTCTCTCCCACACTCCCAACCAGGGACTTGGAATCAAACCTGAAACCCTTTGGTTAGCAGACCATTGCTCAATCCATTGAGCCACATCAGCCAGGGCCCTTTTTTTTTTTTTTTAAGATTATATTTATTATTTTCAGAGGGAGAGGGAGAGAAGCAGAGAGGGAGAGAAACATCAATGTATGGTTGCCTTTCACCTGCCTCCAGCTACAGACCTGGCTGGAGACCTGGCTTGCAACCTAGTTACGTGCCCTGGCTGGGAATCCAACCAGGGACTTCTGGGTTCACAGGCAGACACCTATCCACTGAGCTACCAGCCAGTGCCCAGGGCCCATTTTTAAACTGGATCGTTTGTCTTCCTGGTGTTGAGTCCTATGAGTTCTTTATATAGTTTGGAGATCAAACCCTTGTCTGAGCTATCATTGGTAAGTATGTTTTCCCTTACAGTTGGTTCCCTTTTCATTTTGTTTTCTTTAGCCATGCAGAAGCTATTTAATTTGATGTAGACCCATTGATTTATTCTTTCCTTTATTTCCCTTGCCCTAGGTGATATATCAGTAAAAATATTGCTGCATTGGCTATCTGAAATTTTATTGCCTTTGTTTTCCTCTAGGACTTTTATGTGTCATAGGTTATGTTTAAGTCCTTCATCCATCTTAAGTTTATTCTGGTGTATGGTGTATGGTGTAAGTTAGTGGTCTAGTTTTATTTTTTTTTTTTTTTATATCTCTCTCCAGTTCTCCCAACACCATTTGTTAAAGACAAATTTTTATTCCATTTTATGCTCCTGCCCCCTTTGTCAGATATTAATTGACCATAGAGACATGTGTTTTTTTTTTCCTGGGCTCTCTATTCTGTTCCATCGATCTATGTATCTCTCCTTATGCCAGTACTGTTCCCCTTATCCCCTTGTTACCATTGCTCATCCTTTGAAGCTAAACTGAGAAATCACTGCTATCTAATCGTATTCTCTCTTTGTCCCTCCCTCGCTCCCTCTTTTCCCCCTTCCCTTTCTCTTTCCTCCTCCCATCCCTCCCACTAATGTGTGCGAGGTGCTACTTTCCTGCTGCTCACTTTCACTGCTATGGTTGCATCTCTCAGATACTATTGTAATTGTGACCATCTATTTCCCTACTAGACTATCAGTTGTCCCAGTGCTGGGCTGACACATTTATCTCCCTAGGACCTGACCCATAGCAGACACCCAACAAATTCCAGCTGAATAAAAGAATGAATAAGTTGCTATTTGAATGGTAGGAAAAAGTGCAAAGGATTTTGGGAAGACAGGGTAGCTAGCTGATGGTTACAGTGGCCTGAGACAGGGACATCTTGGAGGAGCTGGATGGAGAAGGAAGAGGAGATTTATAAATATAATTTACTGGAAAGCAGTGAATTCTCCATATGTACTAGAGCAGAAAAACTTAGAGCAAGCTGTAAGGAACTGGAGAGGAAAGTCAGTCAGAGTGCAGAGAACACTGAGTGCCAGGCTAAGCAGCTTCACATTTGTCCTCTATTTTAGGTTCTCAAAATACTTCGAGCAGCAGGCAATGTAACCAAGAAGGGTTTAAAAGCAGCTGGGAGATGTATGAAAGAGTAATTGGAAGGGAGAACCCAATTACACATAAAAGAAAAATAGCAATTCTCCTGTCAAGCTATAAGCCAAGGATATAACAACGTTTAGATTTGGACAAAACCATTTAGAAGGGATTTAAAGATTATTTACAAATTCAGTGGTTTCCTATCCCTAGCTTAGAGCCAACATTCCCCATACTGTGACTCGAACCACACATTCTTATCCCTTCCCTTTCTGCTAAACTGAATCATTAGTTGCTATTGCACATGACCTCTACGCCTCATCGCTGGGGGCACCGTGGTGCCTGGAATACTCGCCCTTCCACTCACTCTTCCTGTCAAAATCTGCTAGCACTTCAACCGTGATGGAGGGTGAATGCCAGAAAGTCATTCCCAGGTGACACGTTGCTACCCCTTGAGCCACCTGAAGACAAATTCTCCCCACTCAGGTATCTGCTCATAGGTATAGGGGTCCAATCTATTGATTTAACTCTTGAGTTTCATACATGGAGAAAGAATAAAATGTGATGTAAATAAAACCCTGGGTTTTAGTCTACTTGTGTGTCCTTGAGTTTTACACAACCTTTGTTTCCTCATATGCAAAACAAAGGGGTTGGACTATGTCTTCTCTAAGGTGCTTCACAACTAGAAAACTATGTGACTAATAGTGAGTACTGTGTATAGTGCGGGAGACATGCTGGGGACTAAAGGCAGAGCATTCACAGTGACTGGCACCGAGGAAGTGCCCAATAAATATTTCCTGACCAGTCGACTAACCTCAAGACCCGCTCTTACCACATAGGTACCTATAGCTGCCCCTGTTCTCAGTTGGCTGGGTGCAGGGTCCAGGGGTCAGAGCTGGTCACTGTCAGGGCAGGGACTAAAGTCTTCTCTAACCTTATTGAGATATAATTGACACATAACATCCTGTAAGCTTAAGATATATGTGATCCTTTGATGTGTGCATATATTGTGAAATGATCACTATAATAAAGCTAGTTACAGCCACCCCTTCACATAGTTACCTTTTGTGTGGGTGGTGAAAACATTTAAAATCTACTCCCTCAGTGATTTTCAACTATACAATGCTGTATTGTTAACTACAGTCACTATGTTGTAGTGACAAAAGACTTAAAGCAGAGCTTCTCAACCTCAAGTATACCTATGTGTCACCTGGAAGATCTTGTTGAAATGCAGATTTGGGTTTAGTAAATCTGTTGGGAGGGAGGGCCGAAATTCTGCTTTTCTAACAAGATCCTGGTGGTGAGGATGTGTGTAGGTGGTCCCCAGACCATAGTCTGAGTAACAAAGACTTCTAGTGCAGGAATAGCCTGTCCATCCTGGATCTGTGATTTTCAAAGTAGGGTCACCGTCACGTATGGACACAGAGGACTGAGGGCTAACTTTATGGGACGAAAAAGGTTTAACTCCAGACTTGAATTTTTATGTTCAAATAAGTGCTGCTTAGTGGTGGGGTTTCCCATGGGGAGATTCAGCTGTTTTTCAGGATTTGGTAATATTAAGTGCATTCATTCATTCAGCACCTACCAGTGGCCAGTGCCTGCAGTGGCCAGTGCCTGGGTGCTGAGCACAGATCTAGGTACTGGGAGTACATCTGAACCAAACAAGCAAACAAATAAAAGATCCCTACTCTTATGGAACTTTCTTTTTCTTTCTTTCTTTTTTCTTTTTCTTTTTTTTTTCTTTTTTTTTTTTTTTTAAGATTTTATTCATTGTTTTCAGAGAGACAGGCAGAGAGGGAGGAAGGAAGGGAGAGATACATCAATGTATGGTTGTCTTTCACCTGCCTCCAGCTACAGACCTGGCTGGAGACCTGGCTTGCAACCTGGTTATGTGCCCTGGCTGGGAATCAAACCAGCAACCTTTGGGTTCTCAGGCCAGCATCTTATCCACTGTGCCACCAGCCAGGGCTCAGAATTTTCATTTTAATATGGGAAACATAATAAAATAATTTGCAAATGGAATTCCTATACTTTGAGGGAAATACTTTTTATTGTGTATCAATATTTTCTTAAGCTGATTATTGTTTTCAATGCTGCTCTTCTTGCCTTATATTGTAAACTGATATCAGTTTAGCTGTAATTATCAAATTAACTGTAGCCAGTTTTGTGAATCCAGTGGTGGGCAGTTACATGTTTGTAGCAGTGGTATTTTAGGACTATATATACATTTTCATTCACTAGACTCATAGACAGTCTATTATGAACCATTCACGTTCCATTTCCAATCATCAGATTGGTGTAATGAGAACTGATTCACCGGTGACCTGCAGCAAAAGTCACAGAAGATAAACCTGTCCATAAATTGGAATCGAGAAAAATTGTTCATTACAGCATGGAGCAAATCCCACATTTTCACGAGCATCATCAGCAAAACTCCTAAAGCAGATTGACCTAATCTTTTGTCCAATTCTGCTTTTCCAGTAACATTTCATTGTAATCACCAATTCCTTTTTTTTTTCCACCAAAGAAAGAAACGGGTAAGGTAAATGTGTTATAATTGTGCCTGTTCATTGAATCCTTATCAGGCAGAATCAGTTAGAGGTTGAAATTGATGAGGGTTTCTGCCATAGTCACAGTTTTCTACCATCTGGAGTTTGACAATTATCATGATATGCAAGCATCATGACTTTTCCATTTGGTTGGTGATTGCATGAGCCATGTGCCTCCCGAGTTTTAGCTTCTCCGTTCTGTCTCTTACCATCAGGGGAACGATTGTGAGTTTAATTTTCTCCTTGCATAGCGCAAGGTTTCTTTCCAAGTTAGGGCATTTTAAGATGTTGGCCGTCCCCCGCTTTGGGCTCGGTCCAAGTAGGCATGTGACAGACATCCTGGCAGCCGTTTGGGACTCAGACTGACAAGTGGCACCTCACTTTTTCACTTTGAAAATACACTATCTTTTGAAAATATTCTGCTGTAAGTATATAATATTTTCATAAATTTAAAAGTACTTTTTAAATAAAATATATGATTTGTTGAGGATGACTGACACTTTGTTATAAAATGGAGTGTTAAAAGTTTTTAAAATATTCACTTCTTTTTTAGCTAAAGGATGAGACAGTAAATCATTTTTGTTGTTTAAATCTCAGGAAATTAAGTACCCATTATCCTGGGAATAGGTTATAAATGGACCTTTTTACTTTCTGTGACTTAGACAAGGTTCCCTCTCTTAAAGCTTTGAGAAGTATTGTGATAATTTGTCTACTTCTGGAAGGGAAAGCCCAATTTCCAACCCCTTTCCTAAAATCCCCGGGGATTTTCTAACTGATAAGAATGTGGACCAGACCAAAGTGCTGATCAGTGAGGACACCACAAACCTCACCTGGGGAATTTACCTGCTGCACCTGGGACAATGGCCCTAGGTCCTGTTTCAACACAGGGCCCGTAGGTGTGAGAGAGCAAGGGTCTGGCTGGACATGGGCCTTCAGCTGCAAGCACCTCCACACCTAGTCAATCTGCCAGTGTCCCGCCCCATGCAAGGCAGATCTGACCAAACCCAAACTGAATTAGCCCCCGCATTTGTAAACCAATCCAAAGAGAGAGGAAAGCTTGAAAGGAAGACACTATACTTTAGCCATGAGTAGGGAAGCTAGAACCATATTTGTACCCTGTGCTGGTGAAATGAGTTTAGTTGTGCTTTCCCTCGTGTTTGCTGTGGGCAAGGTGAGGAGGCAATATTCCCTCAACCACGTTCTGTGCACGTTGTGAGCCTGGGTGTTTGTTGATAGTGTTCTGAATGGAGCTTGGGCCGCAGGTTTTAACTGCGTGTGGACTGTACCAGGCATCACAGCTGTGAGTCTGAATAGCCGGTTTGCTGAGAAGAAGACGCAGGAGAGCCATGGACAGCACCGTAAGTGAAGGTAAAAGAAAACTAGTAAATGTCATGATGCCTCTTAGCGTCATGGGCCCTCTCTGATCTGCCAGGAGCAGGAGCCGCTCCCTCTCCATTACCAGACCTGTGTGGAGGCAGGAGCGGAGACACGTGTGGCTCCTGCTTTTACAAAAGTTCTTCCTCCAGGGATAAGAGGAAGACCCTGCTTGCCCTTGCAGGCCTTCCCAGGCCAGGTGCTGCCAACATCTGACTGGGTGCCACAGGCCTTCCTTGCATTGAAATGTGCCCACCCCCACGGTGCCATGTGAAAAACTGGAATGAAAACCATTAAAGAACATGTAAGCAAGAGGAAGGGGAGGTGGGTCAGGGACAAAGAAGCCAAAGGATGCCTTGACTTCCATTTTGCATAAGAGCTACCATGTGGTTATTAGATCCTGGGGCCCCCATAACAAAGTACCACAAACAGAGTAGCTGCAAACAATAGAAATGTACTCTCTCACCATTCCAGAGGCTAGAAGTCCAAAACCAAGGGGTCAACAGGGCCATGCTGTCTTGCACGGTGTGAGGGAAGAATCCTTCCTTGCCTTTCGCTTGCCTTTGGAGGTCACAGTCAATCCTTGGTCCTCCTCACCTTGGAGATACATCACCTCCATCTCTGTCTGGTTTTACATCACTGTCTTCCTCAGCATGTGTCTCCTTTTTTTCACTTTAGCAGGACAAGAGTCACTGAATCAGAGCCTACCCTAATCTAGTATGATCTCATCTTAACTAATTACATCTGCAAAGACCCTACTTCCAAATAAGATCTGAGGTTCTGGGTGGACATGAATTTGGGGAGAACATTTTCCATCCCATTACAATGGCTATACCTCCTTTCAGTTCTATTTGGCACTCTCCATGTTCTAAATATGAAAAATTAGCAAGTTAAAATGAGGACTTCCTGCAAAGTTTTAAAATGTATTTTTAAAATATGCCTTTTCACTTGATGGGGTCATTTAAGGTCAAAGGTTACTTTGCATGAGGGTGGAGCCACTGATGTATCTTGTGTGTCTAGTGCTGCCAGCATTCTTAGTATAGGCAAGAAAATTGTTAGAAACAGAGTTTCCCCCCAAATCTGCCTTTGGATGCTCCTTTCAGCAAGTTTCCTCTAGAATATCATGACTTGCCTCAGTTTGCCCTCCCCAAAGTCAGCCTCCTTCTGGTAGGCAATATTCTCTTGGACTATGGAAATTAAAAGAAAGAAATTTGTGCAAAAGTGTTGCTGCAGGCTCCTGGAGGAATGCCCTTTCTAAACATCTAGATCGGCATGAAGGAAGAACCCAGAAGAAATAACAATACTAGTTAATACATTGATAGGAAGTATTGCTTCATCAAAATGCAGAGAATCCCACACACCCATTGCCTAAGTGTCAGATATATACACCAAAAATCCAGTCAATAATAGACAGAGAAAACTAAAGGATATGTGCTTTCAAAAAAATAGAAAATAAAAGCCAAGTAAAGATATATTTTCTATATAAACATATTATAGCATATTTATGGCTGTATTTTACAAATCCATCCCTGTCTGCTTCAGTCCTTTGTTGTTTTATATAAGGTAGCCCAGTGAGAAGAATCCACATAGTCTGGGTCAGGATTGGGAGGAATTTGTAAAAGTCACCTGTACCCATAGCCTTGACGATTCTTGAAGTGATACAAATGCCCCACAATCTAAAGAAAAATAGGAGCATGAAAAATTTGTAGGGAAATTTGGAAGAACCAAAAACAGCTACTGAGCATCTTCAATAGAAAACTCTGCATCATCTAGAGCCCTAAGTCTCCCAGGACTTAAGCGGGACAATTTTATAACTCTTGACACCTTGAAGCTCCAACTTATAAAGCATTGCAACTATTTTTGTAACTCTTGTAAGGTGTAGATAATAATAAGGCAAAGTAATTGTCTATTGACAATTTTCATCTATCAATATGCAATAAATTCTGACACGTGGAGGCTCAACTGACTTCCCTTCCTCGGGATGAAAAAGCATTTTGCAGCCACTTGCGCATTCGTTTCAATATTCCTCATTTATAAATGTTTCATTCTCTGGATTCTCTTTTGAATCAGTTCCTTCATTTAATTCCCTCATTTAATTAACAAGGTAAATAAAATCTTTGACACATGTTAATTTTATATGAGTCATGCGACTTTTTAAAAGTTATTCTTTAACAGATTTGTGAAACAAAATACTCCACAATTTTCAGATTGAAGAGCCTTCAATTTTAGTGAAAATTGAATCTAGCCGTTAGATTAAATTTAAGGGAATTTACATATTTCTGGAATAACACTCTTGGATTAAAGCATTAATCCCTGCATAGATAGACTGATAATTCAAGGTTATTAAAAGTACTGTTTTTACATAGAGTCCTCATTTTTTATTACTTCCGCCTGGAAGATTTTCAGATCAGCTCTGTTTCACAGTTCAGGAAAAACTGGGATGCAGCCATATAAAATGTGAATTCATTTGGTTTGCTTTGTGAATTACCACACCAAACTTGAGATTGACAGCAGTGTAATGCTAAAAATAATTTTTCATTTGATGACAATGCAATAGCTATTACATTTGAATAATAAGTTCACAATTGACATCTCAGAGCAAAAGTGAAGAAGTATGAAGGAGAATGTACCCTTCATCCAATCTTTTGCATGGGGGATCGGTAGGGACCCACCTGGACTAAAATTCTACCTGAGACACATACTTAGGCCCCAGGCAAAGTTAAAAATACATTAGAGGGTATGTCTCCGGTATCTACTAGCTGTCAACTATGTCAAGCCATTGTGACTACCTCAGCAGCCAGTATTTTCTAAATCAGTCCCTCCTGTCCATAGAAGATTTTGAATAATTCTTTCAAACTAAAATGTTAATAACTATCAATGTTGCCTTTCCCAAGAAGAGCTTTACTTTAAAAGAGGATTGCAACCCACACAACTGATTTTTGATGAAGACAAAGGCAATTTATTGGAGAAAAGATATTCCTTTCAACAACTGGTGCTTGAACAAAAGAATATTCACATACAAAAAAATATCTAGATACAGATCCTAAAGCTTTCACACAAATTAACTCAAAATGGATCACAGACTTAAAAATGTAATACTATAAAACTCCCAGAAGATAACATAGTAGAAAATCCATGTGCCTTGGATTTAGTGATGACTCTTTAGATACTCCATCAAAAGCATAATTCATCAAAGAAAAACTGAAAAGTTGGACTTCGTTATAATTTAAAACTTCTGTTTTGAAGCCCTGGCTGGTGGCACAGTGGATAAGGTGCTGGACTGTGAACCCAAAGGTCGCTGGTTCGATTCCCCAGCCAGGGCACATAATGAGGTTGCAAGCCAGGTCTCCAGCCAGGTCCATAGCTGGAGGCAGGTGACAAAGGCAACCATACATTAATGTTTCTTACTCTCTTCCCCTCTCTCTAAAAGTAATAAAACTTAAAAAAAAAATTCTGTTTTAAGACACTATTAAAAGAATGAAAAGATAAGCCATAGAATGGGAGAAAATGCTTGCAAAACATGTATCTGATAACGAGCTTATATATAAAATATACAAAGAACTCTTAAAACTCAGTAATAAGAAACCAAACAGTCCAATTCAAAAATAGGCGAAAGATCTGACCACCTCACCAAAGAAGATATACAAACAGCAAATAAACATATGAAAAGATGCTCAACATCATATATCACTAGGAAAATGCAAATTAGGACAATAATGAGATGCCACTCCACACCTACTTTAAATCAAATTTAAGTTAAAATGGTGAAGATCCAAAACAGTGATGACACCAAATGCTGAGAAGGATGTGGAGCAGAAGGAAATCTCATTCACTGCTGGTGGGAATGCAAAATGGTACAATCACTTTTGGCAGTGTTTTTATCAAAGCAAGCATGGTTTTATCACATAATCCAGCAATCATACTCCTATGTATTTACCCAGAAGAGCTGAAAACTTATGCCTGCACAAAACCAGCAGATGAATTTTTATAGCAACTTTATTAATAATTGCCAAAACCTGAAAACAACTAAACATCCTTCAACGAGTGAATGGAGAAACTGTGCACAGGGTGATAAGGAGGAATCTCACATGCACTTTGATGGCTAAGAGACAGAAGCTAGTCTGAAGTAGTAGTTACACACTGTATGATTCCAATTATGAGACTTTTGGAAAAGGCAATACTACAGAGACAGTAAAAAGATCAGCAGTTGCCAGGGATTTGGGGAGGACAGAGGTATAGGTAAGAACACAGAGAATTTCAGGGCAAACTTTGCCAAATTCTGTATAATAATATTGCAAATGTGTGTACATGACAAAATCCCATAGAAAAATTAAAATGAAGATGAACTCTAATGTAAACTGGCCTTAGTTAATAATAACGTGTCAACATTAGTTTCCCAATTCTAAAAAGTGGACCAAACTAATGCAAGATGTTAACAGGGGAAGCTGTATACAGAGGTGGAGGGAGAGGAGGTCTATTTTCTGTGCTATTTTCCTGTAAGCCTGTAAGTGCTCTAAAATAGCTGAAGTCTATTAAAAAAGAACTTAAGGGTGAGTAAATTGTTTAACATAAAAGTGTGACTCGCTAGTTGGGGAATACTGGCAGATGTTTTGGAATAAGCAACTCCCCCAACATCTATCCTCTTCACTCACATCAAAGAGGAGCAAGCTCTCCTCCAGGTCAGTCATGGGACTCCCTGAGTACTATGGAGGGATGGGATTTAGCCTTTCTTCTCCAGATCTGTATTTCCTGTCCACTCCTGCCTGGGACTCACTGATAGCATTGAGTTTTAACATCATTCCACATTTCTGCACTCTTTGCTGTCTACACATCAAAGGTGATTAGCTGACCTTAAAACAGGGAGATTATTCTGGATTATCAGGGTGCGCCCGAGGTACCACAGGGGCTCTTAAAAGAGGAGGGAGGCAAAGAGGTGGCTGTGTGAGAGGGACTAGGCCTTGCATTGCTGACTTTGAAGAGAGAAGGATGGGGCCATGAGCCAAGGGATGTACTAACTTAAGAACCAAGGGATGGTCTAACTCACCTCTAGTAGCTGAGAAACATATCCTCCTGTAGAGCATCTGGAAAGGAAGACAGCCCTGCCAATATCTTGATTTTAGCCCCTGGGGACCATTTTGAACTTCTGGCCTCCAGAATTCTAAGACAATAAATTGGGTTATATGCTAACATGTTTGTGCTAATTTGATAAAGAAGCAATAGGAAACTAACATGAATGGGGATATGGGGGAGGAACCACCAGCAAAGATTCTTGAAATGAGGTTTTAATTTATAGGAAGCCTAATGAGGAAGCAGATTTGGGAAGGAGTTTGATTACAGGCACCAAACATGAGAAAATCTAGTGCAGCAATTTTCAACCAGTGTGTTGCATGAATTTTAAAACATGCAACACCTGTCTATTTAGTGAAGGGCGTTGACCTCTGTTCCCTTAGATTGTGAATTAAAAAAAAAAAAAAAAAAAAATGATACATAGTAATAGCCTCCAGTGTGAATGAATCAAAGTTATACCTATTTCTTTTGTCAGCTTGGCAAAATATATTTTTGGCGTGCCACAGGATTTCAGTAATTAGTGTATGCGTGCCATGCAATGAAAAAGGTTGAAAATCATTGGATTAGGTGAGTGGGTCAGTCAGGCTTCGGAGTCAAAGAGGTCTGGTTCTTATTATAACTCTGCCTCTGACAAGCCGCTGCAACTTGGTCAAAATATTGAATCTCTTTGTGCCTCATCTCTGCCTGGCCTGGGGATAATAATAGTGCCCACTTCACAGAGTATTGTATAATTTATGCAGGGTCCTTACAGCTGGTTGCCATGTGCCCAAATGTAGGATGATGCTGATGACATGGAAGACACACTTCCTGTGCCCTGTTTTTCAGTCATCATGGGCCATTACACAACCTTAACCACTTATCTTATGCTAATCAGTGTGTGAATATAGAAGTTACCTTGCTGTTAAGAGGGATGACAGCTGTACCATTTGTTTAAATATTCTTTTCTAACCTTGTAAATATATAGGTGCTCATTTAAGTTGAAACCGGGTTCCTCTTTTAAGCCAGACCCTGGATTTGCCCTTCCCAAACCTGCAAAGCTGGCCTCAAGGCTCATACTGCTGTGCGCTTGTAGCTCTGGGGCTGGGAAGCAACTGTCCAATCCTGCAGCCTGGACACACGGAAGAGCAGAAAACAGTAGTCCCAGGAAAGATGAAGAGATCCAAGGGATGGGAGAAAATGGAACTTGTCTAAGTTCCCTCTACCACTAAAAGCTCCTCACCTTCCGAGGGTGACCTATACGTTAAAGAGCACCCTATGCTCCTGGCTAACAGAGGTCTTCCTTCCTGGTCTGAGGAGAGATACTTGCGCATCGCTGGGGGATAGCGCATCTTCGTTGCCTTCTCTAAAAGCTGAAAGTCTGGTGGGGAGACCAGCACCCAAACAACAGACAGTGATACAAAAAGTCTGTTTCAGGACGAGTGAGATGAAGCATTTCGCTTGAATTGTGAAGACTCGACAATGCTCCAGCGGGAAGTGGAAACAAAGCCTCTCGTTAACAGGGAGTCTGTGTTCCAACTCTGACTCTCCACTGCTTTGTTGCGTATTAAACTTGACTCCATTTTCATATATGTAATGAGCCCCAATCACTTCAAAGCCAAGATTGTAGAATAATGCTGCGCTGGATACATAACTCTTACTGACAAATTGTTTTCCAGTTTTGGGTTATTATAAATGAAACTGCTATAAATATTCACCTACAAGTTTCTTTTCAGGCGTGTTTATATTCATCTCACATATCTAGTGTGGAATTTCCAGCTTACAGGGGAGGTGTACGTTCGGCTGGAAACTTCTATTACAAGCGGGTCAATGGAGATCATGAAGTGAGGTTTGTGTTTAAGGAAAAACATGTCTAAAATGCAAAGATTTTCTATGCGAGAATATACTGAATATACTGAATATTTTTCAGGGGCAGCAAGTTTATTTAAATATTCCAGCAATCTCTTATCATAATTTAAGTCTTCCAAGTGGAGCCACCCCTAAACCCGGGAGTGTCTTGACTGATGTGATTGGAGAGCTATTGTAAGTGAAGTATTGTGTGCGCTCTCCTGGATCCACACCTGCCATTTTGTCCGCTACTAATAACCTTTCATGCCTCTCTTGAACTGAGTCCTATGCATTCCCACATACAATGGTTCTCTTTGGCTGGGAATCTGGCATAAAAAGCTAGAACTATTGACAAAATCACTGGGATGTACTCTATCAAAAGCTCTCTATTGACTCCTCCATCAAAACATTCGTTTTTTAACCAGGTCAAAAATAGTATCTTGCATTCTGAAGGAGAAACTTTTTCACTAATCACCATAGAAAAATTCTAGGATTTTATCTGCCCATCTTTTATTGGTAGGACATTTGCTTGCAACCTAGAGTCTGCGATGCATAGTTTTTCAAGGGTTCCTTCTTCTGTTAACTAAATTAGATGCCTCATTAAAGATTCTCTTAGACCCAGGCCAAGTTGGCCGGGCTGGAAACAAATACTGCTAACCCAAATGTTAACCAGCTTCCTAGAGACACTGAGGCTATATAGCCTTGTGTGTTAAAATAAGGATCCAGGGTAATATCCATAGGGAATCTCTGCATCGAGGTTGGCAAACCATCAAAGCTGAGATGTCAAGGTCCCTGCATCATACAAGGGGGAACCCCCTCCCCCAAGAAATGGAATTTATTTATAAAAATTATGTATTTATTCTTGCATGTATAAACTTCATTCACCTTCAAACTACTTTCCATTCGATGCAATATACCTATTGAGATGTTTTTTCCACTGCTCAAACTTTTGAACTCATCAATTTTGATGCCTTTTAGTGCTTTTGCTGTTTTTTGTTTCACCTGTTCCACATGGGCAAAATGTTTCCCTTTGAGGACTCTTTTTCATCCAGGGAAACAAAACACAAGTCACATGGGGTGAGACCAGGTGAATAGGGCGGGTGGGGAAGGGAGACATGCCATTTTTTGCCAAAAACTGCTGAACACTCAGTGCAGTGTGGGCAGGTGCTCTCATAAATCACCCATCAGGAAATGGGCAAACACACTGAAAGAGTCTTCAAAAAAATTCACTTAAGCCGAATGCAGCCTCTCACAAGCCAAGCTGGGACACTGATGCACATGGGGTCCTGGAACACTCACCCAGCAGGGAAGCCTATGCTCCAAGGGGCCTGCCCCCCAGCAGATAATTTTGTGTTTTTTTAACACCCCCTCATTTAACCTTTTAATAAGGTCACATTTGTATAAGAGGTCTGTCCAAAAGGTATCCAGCTTTGTAATATGACAAAGAGACAAGTTATTGAAGAAGATACAAGAAACATGAAACACTGCACCTAGGACAACACCCTGGTCCTCTTCAAGTAGGCATCTTGCGATTAGTTCTTCTAATCGCCATTGGCTACCCTGTTGTATTTCCCTGAATTTCACTGATGGTCTGAAATATATTCCCTTTCAAAGGTGATTTTAGCTTTAGGAAAAGCCAGAAGTTACAGAGCTCCAAATCTGAGTTGTCTAGGGGCTGAGTCACCTAGGTGATTTGATGTTTCACCAAAACTCTGCATGAGATATGATGCAGGAGCAGGTGCATTGCTATAATGAAGCTACCAATCACCAGATGCCCATAGCTGTGGTCTTCTGAATCATCCACATAGTTTCCATGGAGGAATGTTCAAGGTTAACCCAAAACCTGACATAGATTCGTTGCTCCACTAATTTTGAATGCAATGGCTCACTCAATGACACCTCCTGCCCACCCTGTCTAGTACACCCCCATTATCTAGTACAGTGAAGTTGCCATTGTTCACGCATGCATATTCCAGTATGTTCTTCTTGACTGCCAGGTTACACTGATGCTGTGCAAACCGTTTTCATTATATTAATAATGGCTGGACTTTTTCCAGGCCAACATTGTATGTTTCAGTAAGGTTTTAACCTTTGATTAAAACAAGGAATATAATTATTTGACTTGCCAGTCCAACTTTTTGGCAATGTAGAGAACTAAAACCAGTGCTTGTCTGTTGGAAAAGTAGAGAAACATTCTTTATATAAATAGGAATTTTAGAAATTCTAAAGAGGGAAACAGCACTATTAGCTAAATGGATACAGGCATGCATTTGTATTTACAGGACCTCTATCATCTGAAAATCTCTGTGCCCTTCATGGGAAGGCCATGAGAAAAAGCTTTGCAGTAACTGAAAAGAAATTGCAAGACAGGCTTAAAGCAGAAGTCTCTACTTTCTTGTCATGGATTTTCTTGGGTATTTATGGAAAGCTTTCACCTAAAGGGCAAGTCAACATATTCTTATCACTGAAAATTCAGGAGAATCTGACATTTCTAATACATTGTTATATTAAAATGAGATGCTTGGAAGACATAAATATTTTTATAAAAAATTTATTTCTCTGTAAATACAAATTCCAACATCAACAAACAATAGTCCAGTGGAAAAATACTTAGCCATTAACATTGAAAACTTTTTTTTAATTTAATAAATATAACTTTGGCATTCAAAATTCTAGCTGTAAACCCTATTTAAAAACAAAAACAAAAAAACAAACCCCTTTACAAAAAAAGAGGCAAGAATGACAGATCAGAAGGCATAAGCCAACCTGTGGCTTCACATTCTTTTTACAATGACTATATTTCAATTAAGTCATGACTTCTGTATTTACACATGAGGTATTCAGGGTGGTTCAAAAACTGAACCTAGTTTACAAAATCGACCAGCCATAGTGACTGATTATACACTCTGCTGTGCTTTTCATGTAAGCCCCTAGCACCTTACCACTTCTTGCCATCACACCAATGTGATGCTAAGTTTTCTGTTTATGCACTTAAATAACTATGTATACATATATGTACACACATACACACAAAGACATTCCAAAGGAGTTTCCTGCTTACCATATAGGAAAAAGGCTAAGTTCCAAAGACATATATCTGATAACTCCTCTCATGTTCACTAAATTATCTACCTAGTAATGAAAACCTGCTCCTTGCTTAACAAAATATCCTTAGTCTACTTACAGAAGAACAAGGTGCAATAATCATAAACATTCTTATATCTCATGTAGAAACATGTAAAATAAAAATGAATGCTTACTGCAGGCAAAAAGGCACGAAAGGTTCTCTCTGTATGCAGCTGCAAGAGTGCTGTTAATGAATTATGGATTTGAAACTACATTCTTAGTATACTCAAAACTTCTTTTAAATAAGAAAAATATCCAAAATCTTTCCCACTTCATGATTAAATATTATCAAATGTACAATACTACCATACAGCAATATCCCACCATGACATTTCGGGGTAAAATTGGAAATTATACTCTAATATAAATAAGAAATAGTTTTTCTTATTTTGTAAGCACTGAAAAGAATTGTTAAAAATGGAAATGAAATAAATTAACCAGTTCTGAGAGCTTATAGCTACTGGCAGTTTCAAATGATATGGTTTAAGTGAGCATGGTTATGAGAATTGTTTATTACTATAATTACATATCTACAATGATAGAAATCTATGTAAGAGAATGCAAATAATCCAGGTTAAAGGTATGGCTGAACTGAACCATGCTATGTAAAAACACAGTCCAGGTTCTCATCTGCCATGCTGCTAGTCAATGAACTACTACCAATATTGAAAACATGTCCTCCCAATAAAATAATTCATTTAAAATATCCTCTATGAGATTCCTATTAATAAGTCTTGAACTATGACAACACTAATTTCTAAGCTCATTAGTAAGTCAGAAATGTAAAATATCCATTTTAGCAACCCTTCCAGCCCTTCAGATTGTTTCTAACAAACTAGTAAAAGAAATCTAATTCAGTTTCATAAACTGTCATAACCAAAACAAATTCACTAAAATATAGTATTGTTAACGTTAAATACTAAATCCTATTTCAAACAGAATACAGGTGCACACTTATTAAAAAGAAAAACTCAGGCATGAATTCCTAGTCAATACATTTAAGCTTTTCAACCTGGGAGACCACTGAAAACTTACTAACGAAATACCCTCTAAGGCTCTTTTATTATCTACATCCTTTCACAAGCTCCAGCCTCTAAGAGATTACATTTTGTAATTCAAGGTTATACTTAAACTAGCATAACCTAATTCTCTTTTTTATAGAGTGTATACATTTTGGAAAATGAAAAATATCCTAAAATGTAAACATTTAGGATCTAGATAAATAAGCTACTGTTCCAGAGTCACTTTGTTAATCTTTCTTTTACAATAGTGAAAGGAGGCCTTAAAAGGCTTGCGTTAATTTTATATGGCTTTGCTTACATTAATTTCCCACTAAGTTAAAAATTAAGTCAAATTTTGTAAAAGCTTTAGAAAAATTTTAAAAATATTTTATCCCCACTAATATATCTATAATAGATTAAAACAAATAACCAAAAATTTGTTTAAAATAATAATAACCATAAAATCCCCAAACATATAAATCCTAGGAGACATTTAAGTAAGAACCTAGTGACCCAAATAAATCAGTACCATATTTTAGGGTGCCTTTATTTCCAAAATTATGGAGATTGGAGACAGGCAGAGGAAATTCTATTCAGAGAACGTAAAAATGCATGCTGCATTTGTGACTTACCTCTTTTAGATGCTACTATCTGTTTTACTGTGAAGGGTCGGTTTTATAGATACTAATTCTAACAAGAAAGAATTCTTTGCAGATTTTGGGTACAAATTTACCACTCCCTGATTATCTGCAACCCCCTAACATTAAAAAGCAAATGAACACATTAGAAAGCCAAGTTCTTACCAGTGACTAAATCCCTCCTTACTAGAGTTAGGGGCCTTGGGATGCAGAATCACTACAGTGCTCTGATTTCTCAGTGCCAAGATCCTAAGAAATAAGAAGAGCAGGGAGGACTCAAGCACTGAACAGAAGGCAAGTTTGATGTCCTCACAATGTACTGTAATTGACTGTTGCAACGCAAGTATAATGTAACTTACTGAGAGCTGTATGTAAGCCAAATTCTGAACTGAATGTCTTCCTGGCCTTATACCATGTGTTTTCACTGATCAAAGTATTTAAGAGGAATCTTTTCTAGGAACAGCCTTATACCAGTATATAGGCTTGGCAAGAAAATAAGACATGTGATCTGCTCATACCCAGAACAATATTATCCTGCTTGATTCACACCCCTTATTGTTTTTACCTCTCTTCTTTTGTCTTGACTTAAATGAGACTTGACTGCATCAAGAATACAAACCAACTTAAAAGGAACAATGACTGCCATAATAAAATATTTCAAAAGAATGTAATAATGCTCTGAAGGCAATAAAATATATAGTCCTTCCACAATACCAACTAAAACAGGGAGATGCTCATTTGGAACTTTAAATGATTACACATCTATTTAAATATCAATTGCATTTCATAGTGATACCATGTACTCCATTAGGACTAAACTGACCAAGTTTGCATTCTATGAGAAAACTTGTTTGTAATTTACTTTATCTAACAAAACGAACTGAAATATCACCAGATTTAGATTTTTTTTTTTTTTTTTTTTTTTTTTTATGCTAGTGACAATTCAGATATAAAGAAGACAGGTTGGCTTTTCCTTAGTTTCAACTTTAAAACGGACACAGAACTGTTAAAATGTAAACATTTAGGATCTAGATAAACAAACTACTGTTCCAGAGTCACTTTGTTAATCTTTCTTTTACAATAATGTAAGGAGGCCTTAAAAGGCTTGCGTTAATTTTATATGGCTTTGCTTACATTAATATATATAACATATAGGTAAAAAATTATAAATAGTAGGGGACATGTTAAAATTAAACTATGTTAAATTGCCTTGTGATAAACTACTGTTAGTGAAGAAGGTCATCGCATCAAAATTTCACACCTCTAAGGCAATCCACAATCACTCTGGAAAAATAGCTGACCTATCTACAGTATAAAGTCAACCTAGTCCCAAATCTCATCAGCTCAGCACAGGGGTTGTTCAAAACCCAATGGTTTTGCCTCCTGCACTACCATCAGAACACTTGCCTGCCGTTGGAACTCTCGCTCAGCCAGCTTTTGAAAACCCCAAAGTACAACACAAGCTTCTACATGAAAGAAAAGAAATACAAGAATAAACTGTGTGCCTTTCTCAGAAGCTTTGCTTTGACCCTAGAAATCATTCTACTTTTATGAATAACACATGCAAACAAATACACACACACACAACAGATACAAAGAAATCCTACACTGTTTATATGAAGGGCACTCCTCACAGCTTGGTCCTACAGTCAGTAGTTTAAGAATACAGAATTTCTTTTCTTACATACTTTATCACATTTTCAAATGGTAATCCGATTTTTGTCCTGATTAGATAAGCCCCTTTGAGACCACCTTACATCCCCATTCCACCTGTCCCCCCACAAAAAATATACACACACACACACAAAATCCTATGTGCAAGTCATATGTCACTTGCAACTTTCCAACAAGGCTCCTTCAGAGATCAGAAGAAATCGGATGCGTTCAGGATGATGTGGCCGTAGACCAACATGGCTCCTACAAAGAAATATGAAGAACTGTAACACAGCAGCATTTAGCAACGGCTCATTATTGCTGTGGGACCAACACTTGATCACTGAGTAATGCAGCTGTCTCCCATGTCCTGAGCATAGCGATCTGATATTGTAGTCCTTAACTCATCAATGTCCCTCCGTAGCTGGCACACATCTGACAGCTTTTTAGTCAGTGTTTCTGGGCCCTGGTCATTCTCAGCCTCTTCAGCTGAACAAGTCAGTGCTGTAGAAAGAAAATATGCATAGAATGTCTCATTTTTTTCTTTTGATAAAAGACATTTTAAGATTTTCAACTTAAGGCCCTGGCTGGTGGCACAGTGGATAAGGCTCCAGCCTAAGAACCCAAGGGTCGCTGGTTCAGTTCCCAGCCAGGGCACATAACCAGGTTGCAAGCCAGGTCTCCAGCCAGCTCCGTAGCTGGAGGCAGGTGAAAGGCAACCATACATGGATGTCTCTCTCCCTCTCCCTCTCCCCCTTCCCTTCTCTCTAAAAATAATTTAAAAAATAAAATAAAGATTTTCAACTTAAATATCACTGGCAATATGATGTTGTACACTGAATACCAGTCAGGGTCAGATTTAAATTATGCATCATTCAGTATTAAATAGACTTATCTGCTCAGTCCTTTTAAAATTTGGTTAAAATGCATTAAATTCCTACAGTAATGCATACAAAATCAACATGTTTAATGGATGAAAATATTCCGAAAGTAGAAAAGAACATCTTCTAACAACTTTACTTGGGCTTGACTAGAGCACTCAGTTTTTCCTATTTGACAAAATCTGAAAATCATTAGTGTAGTGAAGGTTGATACCTTCAATTTTTATAGACTGCAAAATGGGTTTTTGGCATGAAAACAAATTTTCAAAATATATGGTATGTGTGTGTTATATATATATGTATATGTATATACAGAATTAGGGCCCTACAATTCCAAACAACTGAATCAGACGATAGGTGGGAGCCCAACAGCTGAATAACTGAGGCGAGGCCCCGAGTCAGATCCTTTTAATTAACTACTCCAGTTCCTCTCTATCAGCGTAGCTCAACATAAAAGCAGGTGGAGCCAGTGATTATAAAATAAACCTTTCATTCTATTTTCATTGACCTTGGTAGCTGATAAGAGCAAGAAGGGTCAGATAACTTACTTTAACAAATATTAATTGAACGCCTGCTATGATCCAAGCCGTACGCTAGATGCTGAGGTCAGCAAAGATCAGGAATATAATGGCTTACACTTAATAACTTACATACACTTTCATAAACAGGTAAGCCTAGTCAGGTACTGTTGATGACCTCCTACTACACACAGTCCCAGAGGCAAAAAGAGAACCACCAGGCCTAATGAGAGAGGGGAACAGGTTCACTGGATGGGCCAAGAAAGCAGACTAAGCAAAGGCAAAGAAGCAGATAACCACATGTCTGATAGAACTTGAGAAACTTCAAGAAAATCAGTAACCAGCTCTAAAATGGTAGAGCACAAATTATGAGAGAAGAGAGTTCTTAGAAATAAGGCTGGAGAGATAGGTATGAGCTACCAATCTCTTCTTTAGGGGAGTGTATGTATTAGGAAATCAGAATCCTAGTTTCAACAGATTACTCTGGTAGCAAAATGAAAAATGGATGGGGGTGGGAGGAGTTGGTTGACAGAGAGACCAGTCCATAGGAAAGCCTGAATTAAGGCAACAGTGCAATGAAGATGTAATGATAGGAATAAATGCCAGAAGTGGGAAGAAACTGACAGAAACAATAGAGCCCAATCATCACCTTGGAGATTGGCCAGGAATTGGGTATGGGACACACAATGGAGGAAAGAAGATAAAATATGGGTTGGGGTGATAGGGGTGACGGTGCTCCTCACCAAGAGGAAAAGCGGGTTTACAAAGGGACAAAAAGTAGTCTCTGTTTCAGGCATATGTAGTCTGTGATGCCTATGAAACAGTTAGTTCTAACGTATAGACCAATATAGTCAGGGGCCCAGAAGGAACATTCTATGCAGAATAAGAAAGAAATGCCCGTATGGGTCAAAGGTACAGTGATTACAGAACACCACAACAGGACATGGATAAGACTGCACAGAGAAAATATGTAAAAAGAGAAACAAAACCCAACAACAAAGGTTTCTAGAGAATACCCACATGGAAGTGGCAGAGAATTCCCGAGAAGACTGAGACTACGCTGTCAGTACAGTGGTGGCAGAACTTAAGAGAATGAGGCCATGACAACTCAGGTAGCAGGGAGTTAAGAAGGATGGATAAACATTGCTAACAAATAAATCACCCATGAAGTGACGGAGACTGGGGTTCAAAAGAATCTATTCATTTTCGACAAATGACCTGGCTGACTGAAATTTTACAATGCTGAACTGTAAGGTAAGAATGCTGAGCTAAATTGTAAAGACTGGAAGGAGTATACATTGGCAGGTTGACGAGGTTCTTAAATCTTCCTTTAATTCTTATATTAAGTAAGATAGCTCTCTTCTCCTATCACTGGAAAAGTTAAATACTATATAGGGGAATGCAAATGTAGGTTACAGAAAAGTTGAAAGAGTGACCATCTCTGAAATGGCAAAGAAAAGGAGTTTTCTGAAGTGAATTTTGGCCTCTTGTTTCAAAAGATCATTGCTGACCAAACCAACCTACCCTTACCTGGCAAACTTCTCCTTTCAGGTTCTAGCCAACACCCGCTGCGCCAGGCAACCTTCACAGCCCTTACCAGGCAGGCTGAATGGTTCCCCCTTTGCTCCCACTGTCCCTGTATGCATCTCAATTACACTCATCACACTGCCTCAAGAATTTGGTTAATGTGTGAGCAAGGGCTACGTTCAAATTATCTGCATTATCAGTACCTTAGTGCCTGAACTATAGGAGGCGTCAATGAGTATGTATGGAGTACATAAACTTTAAAGTGGTTTTTCATACACCCACACTCATATATGTGAACACACATCTATGAAGTGAAGGGTAAATTCTGCTGACATCTCTGAGCACAGTTACATGTTTCATTTAACACGTGATACATGTTGATCAAGAGTATTATGTATTTAGTACAACAAAATAACTATTATGATGTAAGATAGTGGAATCTTTTTGATAAGACTGAAAAAAAAAAACTAGTCCCCTCTCTGGGTACATATTTACTACATTGTAAGGTAATTACTCAATAAAACGTGTCAGGCATGAACCTTATTTGATCTTACTCCATTCATATCTCCTAATTGAAGTCCATTTCTTCTGCATTACGGAGACCCTATTATATAGCATGCCCCTATTATAATTTAGAACCACATGCAGAAATAAGTGTTCCTGTAACAGTAGCACAGAGGGGAAGTGACACTAGGACCTTCCTGTGTCAGCTCTCCCAATATTGTGGAGAGGAAGGGAGAACTGAGGCACCATGGGTGGATGTCACATTGAAAGGGACAAAGCAAGCAGGTATGTATGATAGGAACAACTGATCTGTAGGTCATGAAAACTGCTACAGAACATACACTACACAGGAAAGCAAATGAGCATTTTTTCTTCAGTATTTAGAAGAGTAATCAGGAAATCACCTATTATCACTCAAGCCACATATGACCAGATGCAGCACAGCTCATCCACAAAGGCAGATTTGAAGGCATTCCGGGAGAGGGCCATTCCACATCAACTGTGACCCTGCTCATCCCTCTAAGTATAATGAGGTAAGGTCTACCAATTAAGTAATAGTAAGTATTCACAGACTGATTCAGAGATTCATAAATCTATGTAGGAAAGGAGATTAAAAACAAATAGGGAAAACGCAGTCGGAAGTTCCTAACTCATGAAGACCGGTTTTGAACTGTTAAGCAATATCATAAGGACAAGTCATTAGCCACTTACATCTGATTCCCAGTAACAATGAAAGATTAGGCTCCTTGCCCTGAGCACGCTGATTAAGAATGCTACACAATGCCTTCAAGTCAAACAAACAATAGGACATTTCCTTGAAGAGCTGATCAATCACATTCAAGTCAAAGAGTGGTCGCTTGGGAAGAATTGTCTGCTGACTGGCCTTGTCTGCTTCCTGGCCCTGATCCAACAGACAGCATATCTCTTCTTCTTGTTTTTGGTTCTGCAATGAATAGTAAGGACAAAAATCTAGTGGTTAGAATGGAAGAAGGGTACTCAAAAGCCAAACAGGTTAACATTTCCCCCCAAGTCTACACATAAAACAATGGAATATTATATGCCTTTTAACCAAATTTAACTACACATACAAAGTAGTGAAAAAGAAAGAAATAATTTAAATTTTGGAAATGGTTCCTCTGTGCCAGCTAATCCTTTGGAAGAAATAGAAATCCAAAAAGTCATAGTTTCTAGGAGCCTCTCATGTTGTCATACAATGAGCATCTTGGTCATGTATGTATTTTTCTATAACAATAATTACCCTAAGAAGAAAAGAAACTACACCTCATCCTGCAGTTTTTTAATTATTGGCATAGTAATTTAGTTACTTTGAAACTATGTTTTGCATGCTGAGAATAAAGTACAAAGGTTATTAATAGGAGCCAACATTTTCAGTGTAAGAGAAAACCAGAACCACAGGAAGGAAAAGAATACCCTAAACAACTGTAAATTGTTAAAACTGAATCAGAAGTATCAATATGAAGTCACAGTTTACTACACCCTGAGGAAGTTACCCGCACCTCATCCCCCAAACTGTCATCATCTACTCCTCATCCTGAAAACTGCTAATGAAAGGTGAGTTAAATTAGCTTTCCAACTGGGAAAACAGCCAGTGCTGATGAGGAAAAGATATATATATACACAAGTTAAATAGACTAGTGCCAGCTAGTAAACGTAAAAGGAATGATGTAATTAGAAGAAAATACCCTTCTTTTAATTATCTAATGACTCAGAGAATAATCACTGGTGGACACACAAACCATCCAGGGAAAAGCTGCTGGCAAACTGCACACGCGCACAGCTGCCCACCCGTCACCCCACAGGCACCCTGCAGTTTGCAGGGGCTCCAGTGCCACAGTGGAGAACAACAGGCCTGTCGCCCTAACCCAACAAGATGAGTGCTAGTGTCCCTTATCATGGAATAACCAAACATACATAATTTGATGATGGGAACAACACCTACAAGGTATTCAGGCCAAAATACGTTTGACCTAAATCTAGTATCTTTAGCTCTAACTTCTGGCTTACAAGAAAATAGATGGTGTAGAGAACAAGACAAATGACCCCACCAGGAAGCAATCCAATAAGTCTACAAATTTGATAATCTGCAAGTCTACAGGCCTAGTTTCATCAACAAGTTACTAACACGGTAGAAGAAAGAGGTCTTAGGTTTATAAGAAAATAAAATGCAGCCCTGACTGGTAGCTCAGTGGATAAGGTGCCGGCCTGAGAAACCAAAGGTCACTGGTTCGATTCCCAGCCAGGGCACATAACCAGGTTGCAAGCCAGGTCTCTAGCCAGGTCCGTAGCTGGAGGCAGGTGAAAGGCAACCATACATTGATGCTTCTCTCTCTTTCTTCCTCCCTCCCTGCCCTTCTCTCTAAAAATAATGAAAAAAATCTAACAGAAAAAAAAAATGCAACTCATGGTCATTACTGAAGGCTGGTTTAGAATCACTATTAAAAAAATACATGCAAATTGGGTATTACAGAATATCAAGAAATATTCTTATTGGGTGTGACAATGGCGATATGGTTATATAGGAAAATATCTCTAATTTTTTGAGATGTATTTTAAGATATTTAAGTGGCAAATATTATGATGCTAGTTGAAAGATTAGAATAAGTATTATTTGCATATATAACATGTCAAGTTACATACAATGCAACCCAAGTATTTCACCCATAATTAAGTGAAGAAAGTGTAATCTGTTCCAAAGACAGTGTCAACCCAGCATCTTCCTTAAGGATTTTCTAGGGTAACTTTGCCTCTATGCAATTCATGCCTGTTTCATGGTGCTGGGCCTACTCTCTATCTCACACTGACTTCGCTAGAGTCAAGTCTATCAAATTGTATCCTAAGACAATAAAATAAATTTATCTTTTTTATTATAATTTTAGTAAGAAATCTAATAGATTTAATTAACTAGCACATCAAAATCAAATCTTCAATTTAAAAAATGTTTTTTGAGTATGTACAAAAGAAGCATTTGTACTTTAATAGGTACTATAGCATCCTTTTAAATTTGAATTTCTTCAACTCACATCAACCAATGTTTTTGTTAATCTCTGAAGATTTCTTTCTTTCTTTTCCAGCTCTTCCGTCATCTTTTGTGTGGTCAGTTCTTCTTCAGAAAGTTTCCCTTTCAGAGACTAGCGTAAAGAGATTTGGAAAGCAAAGCACATTAACACTGAGGGCAAAACAGAACCCGGCAGGTAACAAGCTCTCAATACTTCAGATGTAATGTCCTCCCCAGCCCCTTGGAAGATGAAGTGCTCACATTTAAATCAACCCATATTTTACTTCTAGCGCAAATGACTACAACAGAGAAGAAATACCATCTTTTCCAAGCAAGTTTTTAATCTGGGTGAAACATGTTAAAGATACAGTTGCTTTTAACAATATATTGCAAACAGTTCTTATTTTAGTAATAGAATTTTATGTATTGAGAATGTACTAGCAGATCTATACCTTTTTTTTACGTTTTCCTTATAATTATTAATAAGATAAGAGACAGTAAGATCATAACACCATCCCCATTTTCTATCATAATATTCCAGTGCTAAGAACAGTTCCTGCCACATATGAAAGTGCTTAGGAAATATGGCAAATTAATAAAAGAATTTCAAAATCTACTTAATTCACAAATTTTGGGTTGTGTATTATGGGTCAGATACTCTAAACTCTGGATATGCAGATAATCTACCATCGTCTCCACTCTGAGAAATCTAAGGAGAAGGTAAAGATACAAATATGTAAACAAAGTGCTATATTTTGGTAATACAGAAAGAATAATATATTAGGCAGGAGAAGGCTCTTGCAATCACAGTAGACTAAAGAATAGTCCATTGTCATTAGTTAGATCATTGATGACCATATCCAAATATATTCTAGTAGCAGAGGTAGACAACACCCAATTAAAAATAGAAAGAGTAAGGAATAGAGAACCTTCATAATTTTTAAAAGAACTGATTTACTGAATAGCATCTCTGTTCTAAAAAAACCTGAAGATTAATATTTAAGAATCACAACTTCACCTCAAATGCTATTAATCTTTTCACACAAATACATACACACTTTAATACTTTTTAGGCTGTGTAACCATTAAAAGTGAACTGGCGTATAGCTAAATTAAAAGAAGCACAAAACATTTCTTACCTGAATTTCTAAAGTCATTCTGTCAATCTCATCTCGTTGGCTATCTATTATCTAAAATAGAAAATATATTAGTCTAAACCAAGTTTATTCCATTGCTTTGTAAAAGTTATCAATATTTCAAGAAAACAAAGATAATCACAGGGAGCTTTTTTTTAAAAAAAAAAATCAGGGTATTAATTTTAAAAGAAAAGTATTCATACCGAGTATCCTTGAAATAGCCACATGATTTGGATCACACATACGTAAAACTACAAGTCTTCCTATACATCTGGATAAAAAATTTTCTAAAGCAATTTATAAAAATAACTTTGAAACAGACTCGGAATAATTTAGGAAGGGAAAAGATAACCCTTTGTTTTTGCTAGGAAGTAATATAATTCCCCAAGTTTGCCTTTGAGTTAAATTTACTTAAATTGTTATTTTCTTTCCAAATAAAAATAGTCACACTGAAATTTCCATCAGCTATTAAATATTAGCAAAAATATAAACCCACTCACTATAAATTATTTAGACACACATGCCCACACAGTATAGATTTCATGTTTACTATCAAGATGTGTACTGACCTTAATGGCATTCTCATTCTGTTCTCTTAGGTTATCATTTTCATTCTGAAGCTGTTTTGCATCTAACATAGGAAGGCGAATTCCATCTTCAAGGCACCTTTCTACCTTCTGCTGCAAACTGTTTTAGAAAGACAATTATATAAAGAAAATAAACTCTATGTGCTGATTTTGGTAACAAGATTTCAACATAAATGAAGTCCCTTCTTAGGGTCCGTTAACATTTTTTAGTCAAGCAATAATCAAGACCTACAGCCAGTATATGAATGACTTTGGGTACCTATATTTTGTGCAAGTAAGAAATATATAGGAAGCTGATTATATTTTCAGGAATGAGACCACAGTCAAGAGTTCCTTAGTATGTAACATTCTTAGGCCCTCATTATGCTAGTCTGAGCTCTACAATCTAAACCCTCTTCTTTACCTCTCCCTGCCAAAAGCAGAGTTATTTAGTTAAGATGACTGTGGTAGAGAGCCTAGGAATATGAATACACATGCTTGCCCTTCATTCTGAGCTCAGGAAAAGTTAGTAAAGGTAGTTGTTTCCTAAACTAGCAGAACCACGTTTCTCCTTCATTAATAAAAGCAGCAATCTAATATACGAGGTCTGTCTGGAGAAAGTCTAGCCATTGTTAATATAACAAGAACAGTTTGCAGAAATGTAACCTAGCAGCCCAGGAGAGTGGGCTAGAATGCACATGCATGAACAATGACGCCTTTGCTAGTCAGTGAGGGTAGTAAACGCCACCTTTAGGTAAGCATATGTACTGTGTGGCCACTACATTCATAATGGGCATTTAGAACAATGAATCTGTATCCAATTTTGCATTAGACTTAAAATATTCCTCTGTGGAAATTATTCAAATGATTCAGAAGGCCACAGTTAGGGGCAACTGGTGATTGGTGACCTTATCATGACAACATACCCATTCATGCATTACCTCTGGTGCAGGTTTTTGGCAGAAATATCCAATAACTCAGATGGCTCAGTCCCCCTCCCCTCGGCCCAGATTTGGTGTTCTGTGACTTCTGGTTTGTCCCCAAACTAATATCACCTTTGAAAGGGAAGAGATGTCAGACCATCGATGAGATTCAGGAAAATATGATGGGGTAGCTGATAGTGATTGGGAGAACTGTCTGAGGTTCCAAGGTGCTTACTTTGAAGGGGACTGAAGCATTATTATCTATGTACAAGGTTTCTTATATCTTGTAGTATTTTCTTCAATAAATGTCTTTAGTTTTCATAGTACATGACTGGATACCTTCTGGACTGACCTCGCAGTCACTTGATGTGCGTGTTTGTGTCTCCTGTAATGTCTTTGAGAGTATATCTTAAAAGGTAGAACTGCGAAGGTCACTATATTTACTTGTCTGATTGTGGCCAACTGGAACTTGAATGATTATGATCAGAGTGTTTTTTCCCCCAATGCAGTGTCAAGGCAAGGCACAACAACATATTTAAGTATTCCAAAAGAAATAAGACTTAAAATGTCTTTCATATTTTAAAAATTGAGCCTACTATAAGGTGGGGAAAATGTTCTCCATCATGGAAAAATAGCAAGTCAGTCTCCTTTCGTGTAGCCATTCTCATTCTTTCATTTTTTTTTTTTAATTTTATTGTTGTATTATATCCATCCCCTTTTTGCTCCCCTCTGACCTCTTCCCCACCCACCCATTCCCCCCCAAAGTCAATAGCACCTGTTGTCCATGTCCATGGTTCCTTTATACTAGGTTCTTGTCTAAACTTCTCCCCTTCCTTGCCTCTGCCTCCCCTCTCCCCCCAACCCCCTTCCCCCTGCCGACTGACGGCCTATTCACTGTATTCATATATCTGGTTCTGTTTTGCTTGTTGTTCATTCTAATTTTCTTTATGTTATACAGCATGCTCGCTTAGAAAAGTAATACAACTCTTGATCGGCAAAGGTACCAACTATTGCATTACTAGGGATCACACCCACATACTTACACTTTCATTTCTAATAAAAAATTTTTCTTATTTTATTTTGAAATCTCAAATGTTCTTATGTATTCATAAAGCAGGGAACTTAGAAATATTATACAAAACAGAAAACACAATGATATAGTCAAAGTCACTTATATAGCTGCAGTTCTTCCAGAACTTAAGGAACACTGTATCATACAGCTGGAGACACTGCAGTAACACTCATGCCCCACAGGCAAGTGACCCCGGAGCAGTACAAGTATTGAAGACTGTAGAAGACCTTCTTTGGTCCTATCCATCTATTTGAAATTGAGAGCAATTTTCTGTGATAATATCTCAGAGAGTTATCAAGATAAAGTTAAGAAATGGAAAATGTATTCGGAAATGCACCGTACTATCCTTTCAAACAAAGAATACTAGGTTCAATGTTCTCCAAAAGCTAATAGAAGAGAAAATCTAAATAAAAGAGAAGGTATAAAACCATATTAAATATGTAAAAGCACAAAATGGAACAATACAAATATTCAAGTTATTTTCAGGTATTCCTAATTCTATATTCATAAAACAGCACAGCTTGAGTTTATAATCATAATGCCCTATAAAACAAAATGGATACATTACCTCTTTTCATTTTACAGTAAGAGGAAAGAAAAAGATACATGGTAGAATTAGTGGAAGTGAGAAAGCTACTTTGAGACAAGAGATAGGATATAAGATGTGCAGAAAAGTTCCTTTAAAGAGCAAGAGAGCAGGAAATAGGAGAAAAGGTAGAGTCAAAAGTATATGAATGTTTCGGGGCTTAGGTTAGAAGCACTGAAGACTAAATTATCCTAGAAATTGGAATTTTCTGCACTAAAACCCAAGATAATAAAGTAAAACAAGGCATACTTAAGACTGAAAGTAATAAAATAATATTAACATGAAATTATCAAAAGGATTTTGATTAAGCAGCTGAGAATATACTGAGTTCTATATCATTGATATAAACATGAAGACTGCACTTCTTAAGTTTAGTTTAAGGTTGCTGCGTAGTCTCATTTTCAGGCTATTTTGTCTATGATTGACAATTGATTGTTTTACAAACACAGTACATATTCACGCACATATAGTTATCTAGGTTTTTCAGAAATCCAGTATTTCTAGCTTAAATACATTAGCTAAGTACTTGTCTACTAACAAACAATACTCACTGTTAATTCTAACTGCAGTGGTTTAAAACAGGGGCGTCCCATGAGGCAAGATGTGTGAGTCGACCTGGACAGCGTGCCGTGAACAGCCCTGCCTGGGCCTCTGTGGTACAGCGCAGCAGGGGCCATTTACTTCACTTGGACACATCTCAATAAGGAGCGCAGTTTGAGTATCTGGCTGCCCCTCTTTCCGTTACTTAGAATTTTTACTTATTTTTTCACAAAGCCATTAGATCATTTTTTTACTGTTCTCATCTAAAACCTTTGGCAAGATGTATGTTACATCAAAATGTTAAATAACAACTGAGACAACCTGTTACTAATGATACAATGCTTCTGGTTCTTACTAGGACATCTTTAAGATAAGAAGAACACAGAATAATCACCTTAAGTTAATGGATTTTAAGTAAAATTCTTTATGAAAAATGTAAATAACTTCAAAATAACAAAAGAATTACTGAAGGTTTTCTTACCTCTGAACTGTAGTCACCAACTCCTTTTCTTTCTTTTTCTGGCATATTAACTGCATCTCTTTCTCTTGATACTGTTTTTTTACCTCTTCAAGTTTTCCTTCCATATCTATCAAAGTTTCTTGCAAATTCTTATTTTTTTCTTCTAGAACCTGCAGCTAATCAGAATTTTTTAAAGTTCATGAAACATGAAATATTAAGTGTGCTTCTATTAGACATTGTTACTGTGTAATCAAGGATTAATACACTGTGGTTAAAATCACACTATCTTCATTTCCCCTACTTAGCAACACTTTATTTCCTCTTCTGCAGAGACCTGGGAGAATAGAATTATGGAGAAGAGGAGAATGGAGCCAAAATCTTCTATAAGACAAAAAGAGAAGGTGAATGATCTCAATTAAGGAATTTTTTAAATTATGTTTTTAATTGTGGCAAAATATATGTAACAAAACATTTACCATCTTAACCATTTTTAAGTGTACATTTCAGTAATATTACATACATTCACATATTGTGCAACTAATCCTAACACTTCCGATCTTTCCTTGTTGAAATTTAAACAGGAGGGGATGTCCCTACCTCTTTATGACAAAAATGGAATACTTGTTTCATTAAATATATCACTTATCATGGCACACACATTTAGGCTAACACACATAGCATTTTATTTTTTAGTTTGATCTAACTATTCCATAGGGTGGACATACTGATGAATTTAATCATTCTCTTACTGATGGAACCTCAAGTTGTCTCAGGTTGTTTTGTTTGTTTGTTTGCTTGTTTTGGGGGATTTTCCCATAAAAAATAACATGGCAATAAATGTCTTTGTAGCAATGAGTTCTGGGGATTTTGTTCCTGTGCAACAGGATTTTCCAAGTGAAACATACACACACATATACACACACACACTTTATTTTTGTTTACACATTACAGTGGTTCCAGTTTTCTCCCACTACGTTCACTTCCAGCCAGCCCTCACCTACCCTTCCCTCAGACCATCACCACACTTATACATGCTCATGGGTCAGGCATATAATGTTTGTTCTTTAGCTGATTCCTTCACCTTCTTTCATTCAGTCCCTCCCCCTCTACCCTGACAGCTGTCAGTCTTTTTGATGTATCTACACCTGATTCTATTTTGTTCATTAGTTTATTTTGCTCATTTGATGCAATTTACGAGTAAGATTATATGGCTATTGTCTTTCTCTGACTGGCTTATTCCACTTAGCATAATAGTCTCCAGGTACATCCATGCTGTCCCAAAAAATAAGAACTATTTTCATCCTGCAAAGTAAACTTTATAGCCATTAACTCCCCCCATCCGCTCTTCTCCTCAACCCCTGGCTACCACACTTAGTAACTCCAGGAACCTAATACAGTATTTTATCTTTTTGTGGCTGGCTTATTTCACTTAAGAAACTGTCCTCAAGTTCATCCATCTTGTAGACTGTGTCAGAATTTCCTTCCCTTTTCAGGCTGAATGGTACATATGTGTAGGCCACATTTTCTTTATCTATTCATTCACTGGTGGACACTAGGTTGCCTCCCCCTTTCGGTAATGCAAATAATGTCGTCATGAACACACATGTTCAAATATCTGTTTGCGATCCTGCTTTCAATTCTTCTGGGTGCATACACAGGAGCAGAGTGGATGGATTTTATGGTAATTATATTTAAAATTTTTTGATGAACTGTCATTTCCCATAGTGTCATTATTTCCCACTATTTTACATTATGACCAACACTGCATAAGGAATGTAACTTTTGTTACATTTTCCGTTTTTTGATATTTAGCCATCCCAATGGGGTATGTAAGGTGGTATGAACACATGTTTTTTAAATATATGCTCCTTGATGTTTCTGCTCATGCAAACTCTTATCTTCTTTCTCTAGTTACCCTCTCTTGGTTTCACAAATTAGAAGTTAATTTTAAACAGAATATGTTGTAGGTCTAGAGTAAGCTGAATAATGACACTGCATGGATTAGACCAATGATCTTAACTGGGAGTAGTCTTTCCTCTCAGAGAACATTCGACAGTTAAAAATACTGGTAGACATTTTTGGTTTGGGGTGGAAGGATGAACAAAGCAACACTATTGACACCTAACAGGTAGAGGTGTCATTATTTATTTAATAAATAATGCTGTAGGATAGAATCCTACGACAAAAAAATTATCCTCCTCCAAGTGTCAATAGTGCCAAGGCTGAAAATCCCATAAGTAGGACTTTGAAAAAAGACTATAGAGTAATTGGTTTATTAATAAGATTTCAAGAGGACAGGTCCCAGAATTGGTAGAAGGGCTCTGGATGGGGTATCATTAAGAATGAAGAATGGGCCCTGGCTGGTAGCACAGTGGATAAGGTGCTGGCCTGCGAACCCAAAGGTCGCAGGTTCAATTCCCCAGCCAGGGCACATAACCAGGTTGCAAGCCAGGTCTCCAGTCAGGTCTGTGGCTGGAGGCAGGTGAAAAGCAAACATACATTGATGTATCTCTCCCTCTCTGCCTCTCTCCCTTCCCCTCTTTCTAAAAATAATGAAATAAAATCTTTAAAAAAAAAAAAAAAATGAAAAATGGTCAGAAAAGGAGTCAAGAAGAGTAAATGGAGATCATAAAGAGTAACAAAGAATTCATGGAAAAATTAAGAAGAATGAAAAAAATAAATCAAATATCTGGAAAAACAGAAAAGAAGAAAAGAATTTATTGAACCTTGGTACGTCATGCTGGGAAAAGTCAGGCTGTGGTGCATGCATGCGTGAGTACAGGGAAGGGGTGTCAGACTGATTTAGAAACTACTATTTATTGTATTTATTTATTTTGACATTAAAATATAAACATCACCTTTATTGGTAAGTATGAGAAACTACCTTTTAGAGCAGAATGTGATGTGAGAGAGTTAATACACAGGTTCACTTGGAGTTAACATGAAAAACAAGAAACATCTAGTCATACTTAGATGAGCAGTTGCTAATTCAAATTAATCATAAAAATAACAATTAAATGTAACTTACAATTAGACAAATATATAATTAAAATTGTAAATTATAAAAACTATGAAATTTCTAAAACGTTACTTAAAACATGTTTTTCATATCATTTAAAGAGCATTTTACTTCATGTTACCTGCAAACTCTGACTCTGTACATCATCTAGAGTTGGAAGGTCAGCCAGATACTTTTCCAAGGTCTCAATTCTTCTCTGTTTTTCTTTGTTTTGTTCAGATTCCTTCTGGCATTTCTTCTTCAGGCTACTGATATATCTATCTCTCGTTTTAAGCTATAAAAAAAGATTATGACTCTTCAGTAGTTTCATATCATTAAAAAATAATAAGACAACCATTCTAATCTTAAATATCATTGATTTCTCCAACAGTTCTAGATTATAGTTAATACCACCACTAACTCAAGTAAGATTTACTTTATTTCATCAACTCTAATATTCACATTTTTATCAAATTTTCTTATCATTGAAATCCAGTTTTTGAATTTTTTGTTTTCTTTTAAAACTGACAGCATCCTATAAACTGCAGTCAGCCAGATAGCAGTAACAATGTTTTTATTGAATTTATTTAATAGTTTTTTATTCCTGCATATATGCAAACTTGGTCAAGGCTATTCATATCTTTGGCATTTCAAACAGTGTTAGTGTAATGTTGAAACTAGGTGCTGGGTTTAAATGCTACATTATAATTTGGCACTGAAAACAGTTATTGGTTATTCAGCAAGACAAAGAAACAGATCCATGGCTGTAATTTTAAAATCAGTGAAGAAAGTCATTCTTTTGAGGAATGAGTCCATTCTTATTTCTCCCAAAGGTATATTGAAATGTTTTATGTCTTAATTGAAAGGAAGATACCTACAAATAATTAAAGTTGTTCTCTTACTAATAAACTTGCAAAGGAATTACCTATCATCTACTAAAGCAATACAATCAAAGTTAAGAACACTTACTAAAATTATCAAATACTTAGGAACTGATAAGGGGACTAGCCAGACCACTCCATACCTCAATTAAGACTATTGTTAAGGCACTGTGTAATAATTAAGCTTGCAGCATATGCTCTAAAAACTGACATAAAATAGAGATATGCCTTACTCTAAATGCCATTTTAGGACTGATGAAATACATGATTCTACTAAATCCCAATTTGTAAAAGCCAGATCTCAAACTTCTATGTAGTAATTATCTTCACCTTTGCATTTGAAATATACTGTTTTTAAATTTCATCTTATACTCAAAGTTTTCATACTTCAGATCAATTAAAACAATACGTATATACAGTATAAATAGTTGCCTAAAAAGTAAACTCCAAATTCATATTTACGTTAAATACCAGTCTTTCAAACATTTAACATTCTTTTAGAAATTCATAGGGTACTAAAATAGTTTTACAATCTTTTCCCATATTCACCGGAGAAATAAAATCCAGTAATTAGTGTATAATGAAACTGTCCTTTCAGATTTTATTAAAGTTAACACTTGTCTACAATCTAGTTTCTTTCATGCCTTATCTAACTTCTTTCAGGTCCAACGTATAACAACTTTTATCAAAACATCTTCATTTGGAAAAATGAATCGTATCTCTTTCATTCCATCAGTAGCATCAGATTCCATTTATTACCTTGGGTAAATAGCGAAACTGGTAAGATAGACAAAGCCCATCACTTTCTGGGGCCACCTCAGGATTAAAGGCAAGCATGCTGGTATGACAGTTTAACAAGTGATCTATTTGAATCGCAGACTGTGGCACTGGTGGTGAACTGAGGGTCCACATAACACAATTCTCTTTGTGAATAAGGGCCTAGAGATCTTCAGTGACTTAACTACAAGTCACACAGACAGAGCTGGGATTTAAAGAGAGATTCCCTGGCTGAACTTCAAAGCCTGTGTCCTTCTGGTTCCCCAGCACCAGCTGCGCCTTTACTGAAGACCAACAGTCTACTTTTGCCTGAGCAAACAACCCTGTGAATTATGTAAGTACACATAACTAACCAGACCGTTTTCACCAGATGTTCCCTAATTTACAGTGAATTGTTTCAGTGTCTTAAATGTGAGACAGTGATATCCTCAAAAAAGCAGCCACTGGAATAGCTCAGTCATGTTGCCTTCTACACAAAGATGTCCGAGTTTTCTTATTTTTCTTCGGTTGGTCAACTGTCTTCTTCCAGGCCTGCTGCCCTTGATCAAATTTCTGCCAACACTCCCCTATTTACTACCATCTCTGTTATCTGTTGACAACAAGTCAATAAGTCATAGGCACTGGGTCTTGGGGATTTTTTCCAGCCCTACTCACTGATGAGAAGCTCTTTTTTTTTTTTTTTTTTCATAACTTCAAAGGTTTGTGTTGTTTCAGATCAACAGCGGTTACTGATGTCTTCGGGAAATGCTTCCAAGTAAACAAGGCATAACTAATAAATTTTTCCTATCCTATTTATAAAAAGTTATATTTTTCAGTTCCAGGGGGTATTATACAACACTCAGACCATTCTTTAAAGGCAACAGGAGGGCCCTGTTTTAGAAGAGATTAACAAATAAATTTATTTTACTTTATTTTAAATAATAATAACAAAATAGGTTAGTGAGGAAATTTTTCCATTAAATTTTTAATAAATCATTATTAGAACCAAAGCATTAGCTGTGGAGTTCAATTGTCTTTAATTTTATTCCTAGCTTTTAAACAATTTCTACCTACGTGGAACTAGATAAATTAATCAAATTACTTTTCTCAAAGCTTAGGGTACTTCATTTTTATAAATGGCGATAGAGTGTACATCTCAGAGGGTTTTCTGAAGATTAGGATTAAATAAGAAAATGCATACATGTAATGCACATTAACATGCTATCTGTAACATACAAGAAAGAGCTCATTAAAAATAACTTCTATTACTATTATCACATTAAATATTTTCCTATCCAACAAAATATCAATCTTAGTCAGCATTACAGAGAATATGAGGCCCATCCTGAAAGTATCAAGCCACTGTCAATATAATTAAAATACCTTGCGCAGCCAATACTTTCAGGACAGACCTAGTAAATGCAGAAGGAAACAATGTAATCCAATCTCATATGGGTCCAAAGTACTCTTTAGTTGATGCATTTATCAATTAATCTATTTTTTCATTTCTAGGCTTCTTTCAGGAACTCAAGTCATCTCCATGCGGTTCACACAAACTCTATCCTCTATATTCACCCCCTCAAGTTTCCCTAGTACAGACATTTCCATTCTTAATTGCTTCACTCCACAGAGAGGCAACTCTTCTTCTTTCCAAGAATACCTCTTCCATCCTACCTAGTATGTTATCAACCTTTCCCCATTTCTCTTAGGAACTTCCTCCATCATGTTCCCACTCTTGACATCTTTGGTACCTCTCTCTGATTATTCTTTCCCTAGTCCTTTGGTGGAGTTATCTCACTTCCTTTCCTTCTCTCTTGGCAAAAATCACTTGAAAGCATTCATTGAGTCATTCTTTGATTGGTGAATTGATTCACTGATTCATTCACTAAATATTCCAGGCAACACAGATAGTAACACATTCAGATACAATCCTGACTTCTTGGAGCTTACAGAGAAATATTTTAAATGATTATTTGAAATTGTGTTAGGGACTAGGGAAAAAAAAAAAAAAAAAGAATAAAGTGCTCTAAGTATATCTACATCTCAAAGGAAGGGTTTGAGGGGAGGGCGACTTGACAAATAAGTAAGTGACTGAGGTGTGAAAGAAGAAGCCAAATATTTACAAGGCAAAGAGGAAACTTGGTGTAAAGACCCTGACACCAGACACAAAGCCGCAAAGCCGTGTGTGCAACTGTAACACTGTACCAAGGACACAATGTGCTAGGGGACTGGTAGAGCCTAAGACTATAATTAGGCAGCGTCTTTCAGGTCATGGGAAGAATTTGATTCTTATTTTAAAGACAATGAGATGGCATTGATGGGTGTTAACCAAGTTAAGTGAAATGATTAGGTCTTCTTTGAAAAGGTTCAGTCCTTCACATTAACAAAAATGGATTTGAGAGGATGCAGGGCAACTAGAACTCTCACACACTGGTAGTAGAAATGTTAAATGGTACCAACACTTGGGAGAACTTAGGAAGTTTCCTGTAAGTTACATATGTATTCTATGAACTGTATGACCCAGAAATTCTACTTGTAGGACTTTATCCAAGAGATCCAAAAACCTATGTATACAAAAAGTCTGGTATAAGAATGTACACAGCAGCCTCATTCATAATTTCCCCAAACTGCAAACAATCCAAACATCCATTAACAGGACAGTAGATACTACCTCATACTGAAAGGCAACTCAGCAATTAAAAAAAACAAACTACCAATATATGCAATGATAGGAGTAAATCTCAAAGACTTTGAGTGAAAGAACAGACACAAGAATATACTGTATGACTCTATTTATATGAAGTTCAATAAAGCTCAAGACTATTTTAATGTTAAAAAGTGTTTCCAGCCCTGGCTGGTGGCACAGTGGATAAGGCACCGGCCTGCGAACCCAAATGTCACTGGTTGGATTCCCCAGCCAGGGCACATAACCAGGTTGCAAGCCAGGTCTCCAGCCAGGTCCGCAGCTGGAGGCAAGTGAAAGGCAAACCATACATTGATGTTTCTCTCCCTCTCTGTCTCTCTCCCTTCCCTTCTCTCTGAAAATAATAAATAAAATATTAAATTAAAAAAAAAAATGTGTTTCCAGGAGGGAAAGGAAATTAGAAAGAAACACAAGGGAACTTCTTGGGTATTTGCAAGGTTTTCTGTTGCCTTTTAGATAGAGGTTATATGGATATATACTATTAGTAATACTCATCAAACTGAACACCTAAGAACTGTACATTTGACTGTATATAAATAATGCTTCAAATTTTAAAAATATAATAAATAAAATAGAATTATAACAACAACAAAAAAGTGGAGGAAGGGAAAGAGCAGACAGGCAGAATAAGAGTGGACTCAGAAGCTGTTATAAAAGCTCTGCCAAGAGATGATAACTTGGACCAGAGTTAGGGGACGGGCTTGACAGACTTAGTAGTTTCCAACATAAGTAACTGAATATATGGTCATGAACACTGAAGAAAATTCTGTTTTGTTTCATTTGAGGAGAATAGGGAAATTAAGAATAGCATGTTAGCCCTGACTGGGTGGCACAATTGATCAAAGAAAGCATCATCCTGTACATCAAAAGGTTGTGGGTTTGATCCATGGTCAGTTGCGTATGGGCGGCAACTGATCGATGTTTATCTCTCATACCCATGTTTCCCCTGCTTTTCTCTCAAATCAATAAAAGTATCCTCAGGTGAGGATAAAAAGAATTGTGTTTTGGACGTGAACGTTTGAAATATTTTTAAGATTTCCACGCAGAAGTTGCCAAATACGTATATATAAACTGATTTTATTAAGCACTGGACACCAAAAGTAATTTAAAAATTTAGACAAAATATAAACACAAATTTTGAAACTGTATCCACTGAATCATCATAGCCTTAACACAATGTCTTAATGAACAAGCCTCAGGTAAGGAAACGTTTTACTCCCCACTAAGTCTGCACAATTTTTTCCTTAGTTCCCTCCAAATCGTGATACTGTATAGAGCCCCCAAAACACAGAAAAGAAACAAGATGCAGGAACTTAAGGTACTTCCAAGTTACCCAAGTTAAAATACATTACACAACAGAAGGAGAAACCATGTAAAATTTTTGTTAGATTTTTTTTGAAGATAAAAATTTTAACTCAAAATGGTGACAGAAGGGTAACTTGACTCTTTGGGTGGTGAACACAATACAATATACAGATATGGATTATAGAATTGTATACTGAAACCTATATATTTTACTAACTAATATAACCCCAATAAATTTAATAAAAATTTATACACACACATATACACACATACATACACACACACACACACAATCTCACACAAAATTGTAAGTTTTTAGTTCTCTATTAACAGCTCCAATTTTTCTGCGGAAATCATTATGACCTGCTTCAAAATCACTTGGAAAGGGTTCAGTTAATAAAGCCACATGTATCAACAGAGAAATTTAAAACCAGTCCTGCCACTAAGTAGCAGCTTAAGGATCTGTGCCTCATCAGTAAATTAGGGCTAGCATGTATCCTACTTTAAAAATATTATAAAGGAATGAGATGAAGTATGTAAAAGTACTTTAATATAGGCACAACAGTCAAATAGATTCATTGTGTATGCAGGTATTTGGCTTTTAGCTCCTTATCTCAACTAGAGGCTTCAGCTTAAATCACTTAAGCATTTGCTAAGAAAGCAAGACCAGCCTTATTTCATCCACCAATTATCATGCCCAACATGACCAAGAAACATGGCCCAGAAAGGAAGAACAGGTACTAGTTTCACATCTTAGTGTGGGCAACAAAGCATTCACTATTAGAAAGATAGACTATACAACGGTATTTTATCCCTCATGAAAATCTCTAGATTTTTATAAATAGGGTTACTCAAGTTACTACAAAACTAATCACCCCAACAGAAATTAGAGCCTGGTATGATACCTGGCATTGAGCAGATAACAGACAAATAACTGTATGTTGAAGAAATGTTGTTGACCTAATTTAACTTTATTAAAAATACCTACCTTTTCCTCTAGTTTCTTCTTCTCTTCACTAAATTGGCTTATTCTTTGCTTGAGAAACTGATTAAGCTGTAAAACCTCTTTCTCTGTAGAGGCAAGCTTTTGTTCAAGTTCCTCTTGCTGGGAACTGGACATGGGCTGATCGGAAAATGGAGTCTGGAGCGAAGTGTTTTCATACTGTGGCTATTGGGGGCAAAACAAAACAAAACAAAACGAAACAGGGAAGACTTTAAAAGCTGACTTGCCTTTCCAGCCCCACTTTCCCTTCCCACTTTACCCACCTCTGTCTCACAAAGGGACTTTGCTCAAGACAATGGGTGCATGATGCACTGTGCAGATCATGTTTTACTGAGTTGTACACTTGAAATCTGTACCCCAATAACCTCAATTTAAAGCATTTTTTAAAAGCTTACTTGTCTTGAACAAATAGGAAGAAAATGCAAATGAGATATAGTATAAAGAGTATATACAGGCTCTACCAACAGAACTTGACACAAACTCCAGCTTGCCAGCATTTAATGGTATCACAGAGGAAAAACACCATGAAACTGTTGCATGTGTAGTTGCTCTGGAAAGACTGTATAGAGATGTGTGTGTGTGTGTGTGTGTAACTTGAACGAGGCCTTGAACTCAGACTGTTCCAAAGGTGAAGATGCAACTCAAAAATCATTTAACTTTAATTTATCATGTTCAGGGTATGTCAAGATGATGAAGTAGGCACTACCCTTTATAAACTCAAATTATAATGAAAGGCATAAGGGAAATCTTTATATAATCATCTTTGGACACAAAGTGTTGGGATAATGCGGTAGCCAAAGAAAAGGTATCTTAAGAACCAAGTGTCAGGACAAATGAGGATAAATGATGGCAATGTTGGGAAAATGAGAAAAAAGTGCCTTACTGTGGAGGTGGCTTTTGAGATAGAGTTTGAAAATAAGGAAGATACTAGCAGGAATAGATAAAAGAAAAAAAAAAATTTTTGAAGGCAAAAGATGGAATATATACTGAGAGTACCCACGTCTATTTAAAGTATAGGTTACAAGAACAGGACATATAAAGGAAAATTTTAAAATCTAAGTGGATCATATTGTAGAATTGCAAGGTTCAAAGTTTAACCTTATGTCATAGAAAATACAAAGCCAGTGATGGTTTCAGAAGAAATAAGTAACATGGTTTTAGAAGACTGTGAATTACGTTTTGTAAATTCCCTTTTTTTGTAACCTCTTGGCATTTTATAAATTCCCTGCTATTTAGCCTGGTGTATAGATTCCTGATAACTTTTGGTTGAAAGGAAAGATTTAAAAATGCTACACAACTGGAATAGCAGGCAGGATGATTAAAGGACACTGAGGCTAGATATGAATATATTATTTTAAGAAGTTACTCTAACCTATTTAGTTGGAAAAACGAGGAACTAACAAACTCTGGAAGCACAGCCAGAAGAATTTAGAGAAAATTATTTTTTAAGAGGCAAATAAACAAGAAATGTTAAAGATTTGAGTTTTTGAGTCTAAGTAGCAGGGAAGATCATATCCTAAGCAGATGTAAAGGGCATATATGACAACACGTCTAAGCAGATGCACTTTATTACAATTATACCCTATTGACATTAAGATACCAGTTGAGCATACAAGTACAAATAAACGTGAGGCAGAGCAGTAGGTCCAGAACTTGGGAAAATGGCTAGGCTAGGCTAGAACACTATAAAAAGTTAATACAGAGAGTTTCCCACCTGGCATGTACTGAGGTTAGAAATTGTCACTTCATCTCTTGTACTAATAAGACCTGAACAAAATTAAAATTCAACAACTCTTCTATCTGTGATAGAAGTGAGATCATAGGGCAAACTGTAGTCCCCAAAACTGGAGAAACAGGTGATCAGAAAGACTCACACTTACTAGAACAGACTCCTCCATGGGATCCAATGTCGGAGTAGGAAAACCAGAACTGGAATTGATGAAGAATGTTGGGCACACAGCATGGACAAGTCTCCAGGGGGACCCACTCATAGAAGACCCTCAATTTTTGTGAGTATTGCCTCCAGGAGCTCTACCAGATCCTCACAGTGAATATCAGAGAAAAATCCCCTCATGTTTCCAACAGCAGAAGAAAAGGAGCCATTTAAAAATACACCAGAACATTATGTCCTTAAAAAGACCTGCTCAAGACCTATATTTTTGGGTTGGCCAAAAAGTCCATTATGTTTTTTTCCTAAAATAAATGATACATTTTTCATTTTCATCAATAACTTTTATTTTTTAAAATATTTTATTCACTATTTTTAGTGAGAAGAGCAGGAAGGGAGGAGGAAAGGGAGAGAAACATCAGTGTATGGTGCCTTTCACCTGCCTCCAGCTATGGACCTGGCTGGAGACCTGGCTTGCAACCTGGTTACATGCCCTGACTGGGAATCGAACCAGTGACTTTTGGGTTCACAGGCCGATACCTACCCACTGAGCCATCAGCCAGGGCCAACTTTATTGATTTGGATATTTTGAGTACGTTGGCTATCTCCCACTGTTGGCTTCTAGTGGGTAAAGGCCAGGGATGCTGCTAAACATCCTCCAGTGTATAAGACAGCCCCATAGCAAGGAATTATTTGACCAAAATGTCAAAAGTACCAAGAAACTTCGCAACTACTTTTTGACATGTTTGAGCAGTCACAGCACCATCTCTATACACTGCACAAATCTTTTTTTATTAGTTGTATTTTTACCTTTCTTAAAATAATAAAGCATAATATACCAAAAATGTTCCATATTTTCAGAAGAAAATATTAAAATGGCTGCATAAAAATTCACCAATTTTTTATGTTTTTTAAAAAATGCATGCTGATATGACAGCTGTCACAGTACCATCTAACAAAACTGTTTCAAATGAAGTTAAAGACAATTAGGCACTACTAGAGCCATTGTACAAAGAAAATGTAACAGACTTTTTGGCCTACCCAATATTTCACCTGAGACTAACCTACCCAAAGAAGGTTAGCCACAGGGGAACTAACCTACCTAGAAAGGAAACCCCTAACTCCAGCTACCTCTGACTTCCCTATGAGTGACAAAGAAAAAGCTGAGAAGTACTAGCAAAGTTTACAGGCCAGGAGTACAGGACAACTGAAAGACTAAGACCTAATCAAAGACTACAAAACACTTTTCCTCCTTTATATTACTAAAGGCCTACTTCCCATATTTTACTTTACCTACTACATCAGGCCCACCTTTATGAAATTTACAAAACATACTAGAAGGAAAACACAGTTCTGAGAGCCTGAACAAGCCTCAGAACCAGAGTCAGAATGTCAAGAATGCTGGAATTATCAGGAGAGAAATTTTTTAAAACTATGATGAGTATCTTAAGGGCTTCAATGTTAAGGGAGATAACTGTAAGAACAGGTGAATAATTTAAGGTCAGAGATAAAAATCTGAAAAAGAATAAAAAATAAATTCTAGAGATCAAAACCACTGTAACAGAAATAAAAAATGTCTTTGATGGGTTCATCAGCAGACTGCACACAATACAGGAAATAATCTGAGCTTGAGGATATCACAACAGAAACTTCCAAATAGTCTGGAAAAAACAGAACAGAATATCTAAGATCTGTGACGTAACTACAAAAAGTGAACATACATGTAATGGGAACACTACTAGGAGAAGAAAGGAACAGAAGCGATATTTTGAAACAATAATGACTGAGAATTTCCCCAAATTGTCAGAGACCACACCTCAGATCCAGGAAGCTCAGAGAGCACCAAGTGGAATTAATGCCAAAAACCACACACAGGCATTTCAATTTCTGACAATCAAAGATAAAAAAATTCTTAAAGAAAAAACACCTTACTTCATAGAAAGGCAAGACAAAAGTTGTATCTGACTTCTCAGAAATTACAAAAGCAAAAAGAGAGTACAATGAAAAACTAAAAGTGTTGTGACTAAAACCCACCAACCTAGAAACTCCGTACCCTGTAAAATTACTCTTCACGAGTGAAGGAGAAATATTTCCTTAAGATAAAAAAAAAAAAAAAAAAAAAAAAAAAAAAACAAAAAAAACCTGAGGAAATTTGCTGCCAGTAGACTTGCATTGCAAGAAATATTATAGTAAGTTCTTCAGACAGAAAGAAAACAGAGGTCAGAAACTTGGATCTACATATAGAAATGAAGATCATTAGAGAAGGTTTAAGGAAAAATAAAGCTTTTATTTTACTTAACTGACCTAACAGATAACAGTTTGTTAAAAATAATAATGGCAATAATGTATTCAATTATGTGTGTGTTACTTCTATTGAAAATACAGATAAAATAAATGACAGCAATGTTGTGAGGCAGAGGAAGGAAGATTTAGGAATAGTTGTTGTAATAAAGTACTTACTCTCCATGAAAGGTAGTAGATTTGCACTGGTTGTAAATGTATATTGCAAAATTTAGGGCAACAACTTAAAGTTTTAAAAATGTAATATATAAGGAGAGAAAATACACATAAAGTGCTAAATTAAAACTGCAAAATGGAGAGAAAGTGTGGAAAACAAAAATAGAAACAAAGAACAAGGGCAACAAAATGGTAGCAAACATGACAAGTATTAATATGACTGTATCATGATCACTTTAAATGTGAATGGTCTATCTAAACACACAACTAAATGATAGAAATAGAGTGATTAAAAAAAAAAAAGACCAAACTATATATTGTCAAAAAGAACTCATCTTGGCCCTAGCTGGTGGCTCAGTGGCTAGGTGCCAGCCTGCAAACTCAAAGGTTGCTGGTTCAATTCCCAGCCAGGGCACATAATCAAGTGGCAAACGAGGCCTCCAGCCATGCCTGTAGCTGGAGGCAGGTGAATGGCATACACTGATGTTTCTCTCCCTTTCTTCCTCCCTTCCTGCCCTTGTCTCTAAAAATAATAAATCTTTAAAAAATAATAATAAATGCTAAAAATAAGAAAAGAACTCATCTTAAATATAAGGACATACAGGTTTAAAGGGATAGAAAAAGACATGTCATTCCTTAGTAGGAATTCCCATATTCCACGTACATAATTTTTGGGCACCTCCAAAATACTACAATTTTCTGATACTTATCTGTGTTTCTCATTAGATTATACACTCTTTAAAGGAAAAACCAAGTTCATTCACATTTATATTACTAGAGCCTAAAAGGTGCCTTATCCATAGTAAACCTAAAATTTTTTTGAAGAAAGGAATAAACATGTCTTGAGATACTATCTCCCTCTGTGGGCATCAAGATCCATGAAGACAGAAACTGTTCTTCACTTTTGTGGCCCAGCATTGAACATATCAGATGTTTAAGGTTAATTGGTTGGGCTCTTTAGTTAACAGTGGCACTCATTTATAAACGCTCATTAGAACCCAAGGACTTGGGAGCAGAAGTAGTAGCTGAAGAAAAAAGAGATAGAAAGAAATCGGATAAAATGGAAGTGTAATAAATATCATTCAGTTGGCCTTTCCAAGGTTCACATGTATGTATATAGAAATAAGAGAGTTCTTTCTTCTTCAGTCTTGAACAAAAGAAAAGTGAGTCTGCATTTTGGGTGTTTCCCCCCCCTTTAAGTCATGTTAATCACAGATTGAAATTTTGGTATAAGGCATTGGAAGTAAAAATCATTCTCTGGTTCTACCAATTCTATTCCTAAAATAATCTGGGAGGTTTGAATTTTAGAATAAAGACCTGGATCTCTGGCCCTGGCTGATAGCACAGTGGATAATGTGCTGGCCTGCGAACTCAAAGGTTGCAAGTTCGATTCCCCAGCCAGGGCACCTAACCAGGTCACAAGCAAGGTCTCTGGCCAGGTCTGTAGCTGGAGGCAGGTGAAAAGCAACCATACATTGATGTCTCTCTCCCTCTCTGCCTCTCTCTCTTCTCCTCTGTCTAAAAATAATTAAATAAAATCTTTAAAAAAATAAAATAGAATTTTTAGTACCCCCCCCCCAAAAAAAAAAAAGACCTGGATCTCATTTTCTACCTATGAGACTTGGTAATGTCCATGTCTTAGGTCATTGTGACTATAAAGGCTATTCAAAGTTTTTAATAAGTAGAAATTACTTCTCAAGAATTTGCAAAATGTTATTTCAAAAATCTGCTTTACTTAAGCTAGAATACTCAGAATAGTAAAGATATTACTTTCTTTGTTTAATGTGTTACGGAATTAAAATAAACAAGCTATGATCCCAAAATGTACATTTACAAAATGCTGTGCATTAAAATTAATGATGTTCATAGATTCAAGGTAAAAATTATTTTGCTAATGCAATGTTCTATCATCACATTTGTTGTTTCTTTTAACTACTGACATTTAATGAGTCCTCTCTATAAAAAGTTACTCTAATCATAATCATTACCATTTATCATAATCATTTAATACTTCAAGTATTCTTTTATTAACCACCCTAATCTTTTAAAATCAAATTTCTCAACAATATCTTAATTCTTCACATAATTTTAAATCTTTCTAATAATTTTAGTAGTCTAACCCCTTTCTACTTCCTTCCAGATATTTGCCATTGCTGACTGGCTTGGAGAGCCCTCTACTGGCCTAATGCTGTGTCAAAAAGCATTTTCTTCAGCTTTCAGACATTAAATTTTACATGTTTTGGTAAGATATCAATAATTGTATAATTCAAGTGGAACCTTTATTCAGAATAATAAAATTACAAGAAGAAACTGCATGGTTCTATTAAAATACTGGTAGCAGAAATGAAGTCCAATATATGGTCAAATGACTTTAGACGAAGTGCCAGACCAGTCAGTGACAAGGAATCTATAATCTTACCTGCAAACTAGACATGTAAGAATCCCCACAATTTACATAGTGTCCTAACATGGCATGTTGTGCCCGTAATTCATTATCCCTGATTCGCTCGTGTAGGTGGGTAATTTGTTGCTTCTGCCTGCAAAACATAAAGTCACGTTATAAAAAATACACTTTTCTCAGAATAGTTAGAAGCAGAACTTGTAGTATTCTAATAATTTGATATAAGAAAAGTATTATCAATCTTAAAATTCATAATAGGAAACTGAGCAACTTGAATGACTTTGGATTATTTCCTTGATGTCCCTCTATAAGACACAGAATTGAAGGATATATTTTAACAGATAATGATAACTATCTGCATTTCCTACTGCTATAAAATGAATGCCCGTGTCTCCTGCAAAATTTATACATTAAGTCCTGTGTCCAATGTGATGGTATAAGGAGGTAGAGGCCTTTGGGGGGTAATTAAGTATAAGGGCAGAAGCTTCAAGAATGCAATTAGTACGCTTATAAAAGAGGCCCTAGAGGACTCCCTGGCCCCTTTCACTATGTAAGGTTACAAGAAGATGGCCATCAGTGAACCAGGAGGTTGGCTCTCACCAGACACTGAATCTGCTGATCTTGGACTTTCAGCCTCCATAATTAAGAGAAATAAAATTCTGTTTTTTATAAGCTACCCAGTCTATAGTATTTTGTTATAGCAGCTCAGGTGGACTAAGATACCTATTAACCTATATCCCTCAAAATAGTAATTATAATGGTGTTCAAAAAAAATAACAGTCAATTGATTCTGACTGAAGAACAGGAATCTTATTAATAAAAGTCTGAATTTTTATCTGCTTTCAAAATGTGCAGCATAGGGAACAGGATCAATAATATTGTAATAACTATTTATGGTGCCAAATGGGTACAAGACTCATCAGGGTGATCACTTTGTAAAGTATATAAATGTCTAATTAGTTTTGCATGCCTGAAACATAATATTGTATGTCAACTATAACTGAAAAATAAATTTTAATAGAAAGTATTAATTTCAAGAATATACAATGAATTAAATTTTGTGTTCAAAATGTACACCCAACTGGATCTGTAGTTACTTAATATATAAAATTCACTAATATTAGAAATATCAAATATTTTTTAAAAGCTCTTTTCCTAAAATCAATTAAAACTACCTTCTATAATCTTCATTCATTTATAAGTATAGAAGTATCAGGCATTAAGCAAATACTATGTGTCAGGCTCTTTCCAGGATACTAAAATAGTAAAAAATAAGAAAACCCCGGTGTCTATGTTCTACTTCATATTCCAGTAGATCTTTACCTTCTAAGCAAAATCTTTTGAAATTTCAACTCTTAAATACAGTTAAAGGTTTGAATTAGGGTTAAATTTTAAGGCTAAAATGTCTACTACTTTATCCCATATAAGCACATGAGCATGTAATACTGGTGTACTGACACTGACAAAATACTTTCTCAAAGTATTTCCCAATTACCATGATACAAAACATATTTAATTATCTCCAAAGTATGCATTAATGACAATCAATATATATCATAGATAAAATAAGTCATATTAGGCTTATTGTTCAAAATAAGCAGATAGCTGTTAGATATAGCACAATATTTTTTCAATGTTTTGGTATTCAAACCATGCAGAATTTTTGGAATGTCCCCTCAAACATCCAAAATTCTTATCTGTAAATTGTTTCATTTCAAACATACATGATTTTCATAGTTTCTGTGCCTTCATATCTAAGAGATTAGTTTTAAAAAATTACTTTAAAGCAGATTTCCAATTTGGTATTTCCTAAGTGTAAGAAGATGAAAAGAAGTTTCCAAATGATAAATTACTCTAATGTAAATGGGAGGATGGAAGAAAGAAGGCAGATGGACTGACTCACCAACCACCCAGTTTTGAGTATGGTTCTTAAAGAAACTGGGATTAGGAAAGGACAGACATGAGAAATCAAATGTATTTATAAGGTTCTATTTTTTAAACCCTACTCTGTTGGATACCAAGGTATTTTTTTAAATCTACATTTCTGTATGCCTGAATTATTTAGTTAATTAAAGTATATATTAAAAGTAAAATTAAAAATATAGACTCACCGGTCAATTACAATTTCTTTCTGTCTTAGCAGTCCTTCTTTTATTTTCAGCACTGATTCCCACTTTGTGAAATCCTGGTAGCCAGAAGGTGAGTAACTTTGATGAGATGATCCAGTCAAAACCTGCACAAACATAATTAAATATGTTTTGTATCATTGTAATTGGGAAATACTTTGAGAAAGTATTTTATCAGTGTCAGTACACCAGTATTACATGTTCATGTGCTTATATGGGATAAAGTAGTAGACATTTTAGCCTTAAAATTTAACCCTAATTCAAACCTTTAACTGTATTTAAGAGTTGAAATTTCAAAAGAGTTTGCTTAGAAGGTAAAGATCTACTGGGATATGAAGTAGAACATAGACACCAGGGCTTTCTTATTTTTTCTTATTCTAAAAGTGCCTGAAGTTAATATTTCTATAACATCTAATATTTTCCCAATGATTTTCATTTTTAAAAAATAGGGAATTCTTTTTTTGATTTTTTTAAGACAATCTGAAATCACACTTGTGAATACAATATAACTTGAAAAACCTTCAAGGAAGTTCCAAAATAAATGTACAAGTCTAATTAAGAGTTTGATAATTTCCTAAACAAGGAGTACAATAAAAGAATACAATGGCTAGACTAGACAAACATTACCAGAAGGTTTCCAAAAGGCAATAAAAACAGAAATCTGTAACATTCAGATTTCAAATTGCCACTCATAACATCATTTAATTATATTAAAATTTCAAAAGCTAAAATGTTTGCATAAAACAGTAAATATATCCAAAAATATGACTAATAAGTCAATAATCCAAATGACTATTAGTCTCCAGTGTAAATGGTATCATTTAGAAAAAAATAATTTAAAATTTTAATACATTTAATACAAATCAATAATAAAAACCAATACAACAGATATCCTCAAACTTGTACCACTGAAACAAAAATTTAATACTGATGTTAACAGGTTGAACTCTGTCCCCTCAAAAGATATGTTGAAATCCTAATGCCTCAGAATGACAACTTATTAGGACAAGGGTCTTTGCAGATATAATCAAGTTAATAAGAAGCCATTAGGGTGGGCCCCAATCCACTAGGACTAATGTAACCTAAAAAGGGGAAGTCTGAACACAGCCATGCACAGAGGGAAGAGATATTTTCATTATATGAAGATGAAAACAGGTACAAGCCAAGGAAAACAAAAGACTGCCAGAAAAGTACTAGTGATTTGGCTCGAAGAGATTCTTCCTTCATGGCCCACAGATGGAACCAACTCTACTGACACCATGATTTTGGACTTCAAACCTCCAGAACTGTGAGACAATAAATTTCTGTTGTTTAAGTTACACAGTCTGTGTTCTTTGTTATGGCAACTCCAGGAAACCAATACATTGGTAAATCAAGTAGGAACATAACTTCCTTGACAAGCTAAATGATACTATATATAAACACCACAAAACAACTTTAAAAGAATTCAAATGTGCAGATATTTTTATCCTCTGTTTTTCCGAAGATGCTACTGACAAGACCTAGTTCTGAATAAATCACTGATTGTGCGACATCAACTAGTCATAGATTAACCCTTTAAATTAACAGAATTGTCAAGTAATACTAGGACAGGATGTCTCAGGTAGGAGAAAGATGGGACAAAATGAACAGACTGAGAAGAAAAGAAACTAGGTGGTAACAGAGTACATAACTGAGAGACGGGCAGCTATTTGGAGTGTAACTGGCCTACAGTTGCTATTGGGGACAGCTTAATCAGACATTCTATCCTGAATTCCATTCTTTCCCGGGCCTAACAATACAGCCCGGGGTTATATTCAGCCAGTATGCACCAATACAAATATATTAGTTGTTACAATACTGAGCTACTTTCACTGTCATGGGAACTAGCTGCTGCCCCAACCCCTTGAATGTCTTCTCCACTACCAGGGCCACTCATCAGGACTCTCCAGCATACAAGAAACAAAGTTACATCCATTTTTTGGCACAGTTTGGATCTTGTCAGGATCCTATTCTATCCATAAATGGCATCCTTGCTGTCTAGTTGACTCCTGAATTAGCCCCCCCAAATTCTCCATCTCAACACTACTACCAGCATATATTTAGTCCAAAGAGCTAGGACTCAAACCCAGACAGCCCCAAAAAACAGCACCCCTTTGTGACACTGCTTCTACTACAGCCTAATTAACTAAGAAGGTACTGCAAATTTCCTAGCATCACAGGACTGCAAAAAAAATTGAAACAAACTACTCTTAGAAACTAAGCAAGATTCAGCACCATAAATAATATTGTTGTTATTAAGAGAAAGTCTCTACTTACTGCAATTCCATATTAATGACTCTCAATTTCATGGGTAAATCATTTAATGAGATTTTTTTCAAACTGTGCTCAAACAGGAATTAAATCAGTATAAGCTAAGCAAAGCAAAAGGTCATATCAATAATTCCAAAGCTCAACATGATTTGGTAAAAACAATTGTGCTATAATACTAAATATATAACATTTTGGAGACTAAAAGAAAATACAAGCAAAACAGAACCAAGTATATGAATACAAGGAATAGGCCTTAAGTGGTCAGG